>VXBR01009536.1:356909-389509 GCA_013400215.1 Cisticola juncidis | reverse complement strand
AGTCCCCCATGTCCCGCAGCGCCGCGGGGACACGGCGGGGTCGGGGGGATGGAAATGTGGCAATAGCGGGACCTCACCATGGCTAAATGTCCCCGCTGCCTGAAGGGATCTGACGGGAAGCGTGTGGCAAGGCTGTTTACAAGGGCACGTAGTGACAGGAGGAGGCGGGATGGCTTCAAACTGAGAGCAGTTTAGATGGGATATGGAGAAGGAATTCGGCCCCGGGAGGGTGATGAAACTGCCACAGGGCGCCCAGAGAAGCTGCGGATGCCCCGTTCGTGGCAGGATTCAAAGCCAGGTTGGATGGGGCTCTGTGCAGCCCGGGAGAGTGAAAAGTGTCCCTGCCCATCACAGCGGGTGCAGCAAGATCCCCTCTAAAGTCCCCTCTAACCTAAACCATCCTGTGATGCTGTGATCTCTAGAAAGAATCTGAGTATCTCTAAATAAATATAAATATCTCAATGTATCTCAGAGACAGCTGTCAGGAGTATGCTGCCAGACTCTTCTAAGTGATGTCCAGTGACAGGAGAAGGAGCAATGGCCATAAGCTAAACCAAACCACAAGAAATTTCACCTCATCACAAGGAAGAACTTCCTTACACAGAGGGTGGCAGAGCACCGGAGCAGGCTGCCCAGGAAGGTTATTTTTTTTTTTTTCTTTCCAGCTGGGTGGAACAACAAACTGGCAGCAAAGAGGAAAAAGTGGTTTTGGGTGAATTGTTTAAAAGGAAAAAAAAAACCCAAATAAGTAGGGAAAGGATGGAACTACGATGGTAAAAAGGATCCAGATGCAGAATTTACAGTAACTGAGTGGTGAGGAGGCAAGCAGGAGCAGAGCTCTTACTCAGTGGTGGCTCCGGAGATACACAAGAGCTACACTGTAACTCAGAAGTTGTGTGTAACTAATGAGCACATGGAGGACAGAACTGTAAATAACAGAATTCTAGTATAAAAACCTAATTAGTTTATACATTAGCACTTTGGTTTATGAGCAGTCTGTTGTATCGGTCACATTCATATCTCCAGCCTGACGAGCAGGACCTGGACCCAGAACAAAGTCCTGAAGCTCCTGGTTTGGACCTTGAAGCTCAAGGTCCTGAGGGTGGTGCCCCTCACAGGGCTCCATACTGGGACCAGAATGAGCTTCTGGGAACCTGTGCCAGCACCTCACTCCCTTCACAGTAAAGGATTTCCTCCCAATATCCAATCCATCCCTGCCCTCCATCACTTTAAAGCCATTTCCCTTGTCCTGTTGCTCCATGCCCTTATCCAAAGTCTCTTTCCAGCTCCCCTGAAGCCCCTTCAGATGCTGAAAGGTCCTCATGAAACCTCCTCTTCTCCAGGCTGAACAAAACTCTCAGGGTGTCCCCACAGCAGAGGTGCCCCAGCTCTGACATTTACATTTCCATACACATACTGACCATGCTATAAACTGTGCATGGTAAATAACCTCTGTAGTGCCTCAGCTGATCACATCAGTTAATTTAAACAACGCAATATCTGCAAACAGTAGCACTACAAAGGGATCAGTGTCCCAGCTGTGAGATGCAGAGGTTATTCCAGTCTCCTCCTTCAGCTCACAATACAGTGTATTTGTCAAAGTAGGTCACTTCCCTTTCAAAGACATGGTGAAGTCAAAATCTTCCATTTTTCAAAAGAAACATCCACTTACATGTTTCACATGGCAAATAAAAACGCAGAGTACAGACTTTTAAAAAATAAAAGTTTCAAAGCACACCCAAGCCAAACCCAGATATTTAGACTCCAAGAGCATTTGCTCCACAGACAACCAAAATATCTGTTTCATGGAGGTGGTTTATTGTAAGAAATTACAGATTTCTGGGGCTTTTCCACTTCTTCACAAGATAACAGAGCAGTCTTGTTAGCACAGACACAGGCAGGCTACACCACATATGCTCAGAAGAGCTCCTCTTCACCTGTAAGGAAAATTGAAACAAATTAAAACTCTTTAATCTATTCATGTATCTATTTTAAACTGTTACCGTCCCCAATTTGAATACTTTATTAATATTCCTTACCACCCCCCAAAGTATTCATCAAATCTATTTTTTTCTTATATTTTAAATTTCAAAATTTTCCTTACATTTTAGATTTTGAATATGTTAATACAGAAACCTCTTTAGGTATGTCTTACATACACACATTTTTAAGTAATTGCATTAAATCAGGCCACTGTGCAAAAATTCAAACAGTAATTGCGAATGAATCCAATAATAGAAAAAAAAACCCACAGAAAATTATAACTTATACAAGATTATGCTCCCATGGACATATTTTCCTTAAAACTACTGAAAATTAAGAACTCTTTGTCCAGACAGATTCAAATTAGAAATGTCCAATTTCACAATTGTCACAATTGTCCAATTTCTTTAGGAAGAAAAGTTTCTGTCTGACCAAGACCACTCAATTCTGACTTTCTCACCTGACTTCATACTTTCTGTGTTAATTCATTTTAAAACACAATCCAGATTCTATGACATAACTTTACCTCTTGGATTTGGCTGAACCGCTTTTTCCGATTAATCCCTGGTTACGGTATTACGAGAAAAAACAAAACAAGCAGGTTAGGAAGCAACTCATGCAAATTCAGGCAAAACTCTGCACGGATTTATGACCACAAATGTATTGTGAGGAGCACAATACAGCACCAAAATAATATAAAGTACATATTCCAGGCATTCTGTAAATACACAGGATATGAACATATGTATTTCCATACAGAGCACAAATTTTTAATTTTTACAGTAATACACAAGCTACATGCAGTTACAAATTGTGGTCTAAGCCCACACATTTGTAACCTGCAGCACACACCTGCACAAAACCTCAGTCTCAGGCAAACAAGCAAAATACTGAACTTCAAGTAAAATACATTTTCATAACAACACATTCTGGCAATTCCCTCCTTGCAAACTCACCCCCAAACTCTCAGCTTCTGAACACTTGATTTATCCAAAAGCATTTCATTTGCTCTCCCCCACTCAACACTACTGAGCTACTTAACCAGGCAAAGTAGAAAACATCCAGATAAAAGGGAGCAGGAGGGAAATCCACCAAAGACCAGAAAGGAGGAAAACCCTCTCCTCTCCAGGCAAGGAAGCACGGTGAGGCTGAAGATCTATTTTACCAGCTTTTAAACTACATTTGGTCAGAAAAAACTGCCAACTTCGCTCTGGTTAGTAGAACTGCACAAGCTGAAAAGCCTGGGAGCCATGCCAGGGCCTGCCTTCCCTTGGTTTTAGGGCCTATAATCCCAAACCTTGCCTGTTATCCTGGCACACAAGCAGCACTGAGTGCACCAGCTCTGACTGTGTGTTCATAGGAATACTCACAGAGCAGCAGCACCAGAGATGATCTCAATAAGCTCCTTGGTGATGACGGCCTGACGGGTGCGGTTGAACGTCAAGGTCAGCTTGTCAATCATCTCGGCTGGAAAAAGGCAAGATCAGAGTTTAAACACAAAAAGAGTGTAAAAATGCAGATAGAGAGAAGCTGTATGGGCAGAATATCCAAGTGTCTTATAAACCACTGCAAATATCAAGAGGCTTAGTGCACCTGACATCTTTTCCCTACAGGTAATACTACCAGTAAATAATCTGGAAACCTGAGAATTCAGCTTGTCAGTTAAACATCTGCAGAACTTGTAAATAGGTATGACATAGCTTATTGTAACATAACACAAGCACGCATCATTTGCTTTGAAATTAGATTTCACTGTCAATTAACTACATTGTTATTTCCTTCAAGTTGTGGCAAAACAAGACAGATTTCTTTATTTTTTTTCTCAGTTATTTTTAAACACAGAAATAATCACCTCCTTCTCTCATCAGAGCCATGCCTACTGTTCCAGGCAGCCCAACTGCACATCGCATCAGCTTCACACAACCAGCAGTATCCTTCCAAGGAATACTCATATATTCTCTACTTGCTCCATGACAGGTGGTATTTAACTACTGTTCAAGTTTCCCCACATTTAAATTGTGCTGCACTAATTGTATTTGGTGAACGAGTAGGTACAAATTTATGAAAAATCAGGAAATCCTCAGAGCAGCCACAAGAGAGGAGCATAGAGAATATTTAGCCATTACAAGATTAGTTTAGTATTTCATATGCCTTTTAAATAATCCGTTATTTCACTTCCAGTCCTAGGCTTGTTTCTTGACAGCAATCCCTCTCTCCAGGCACTAAATACAGCTCACACTTGAAACAGAATCTTGAACTGGCTGAAAAAAAATGACTCAAAGAGGAATGAAGATAGGAAATAGCTGAGTTGTGAAGCAGGGAGCTCAGCCCTTTCCTGCTGAACAACTGAAGTCCTGAAACCCCCAGGGAGCAGCTTACAAGCATTCTTGCTGGCATTGTCCATGGCAGTCATCCTGGCACTCTGCTCGCTGGTGGTGGATTCTTTCAGGGAGTAGTACAGAATGTTTGCTAGTGTGAACTCCTGGTAGTTTCTCAGCACATCAGCATCAATGTCATCATAGATACTCAGACTTTCTGCAAAACATGGAGGAGCAGGCTTAGAGACATCCAAGATTTACTACTTCCAGCAAAATACAATGACAAGAAGATTACTTAGCTGGGCTGTTTCATTACTTAAGGCAGCACAGAGGGATTTCCTGCACATACTATGTGCACCTTCAGAATCTCTATGCTAGTTATAATTCTGTTAACTATTTTATGTGGTTAAATTCAATTCAATGTTAGGAAAGTCAGACCAAAGCAAAATACATTATTGCCATATTATATTTAACCTTCCCATACAATGCTGTAGAAACATTCTGGAGTATTTTTACAGTGAAAAGTCATTCTAAAAGGTCACACTACCCAGGCTGTTAAGTGCTTAACATTTTGGAATTGACAGAGTTTACATATGCACAATTCTTGCTTGAGACCAAATCCCAAATCATAATTAATATCACCTTTCCTTTTAACCTCCTTGGCCCTGGCAAGCACCCTTATGTGTTAAATTTATGATACAAGCACTATAATAAGATGTTTCAATACCATATTCCCGTTTTCAGAGTACTTTTCTTGTGATTTATCACTGCATGTAACTGGTGGTTTCTAGCTCCCTACTTACCAGAACCAGCCACAGTTTCAAAGGAGAAGATTGGTTTCTCATCGGTCTTGTAAGAGATGACAGACCTGTGCAAAAAGAGCAAAAGAGGCTCTTCATTTCAATTAACTCTAAACTGAATGGTTCAAATCAAATCAGAACAGACAACTTCTCACTTTCCAATGCCACAAAGATTTGTGATAACCCTTCCCTTGGATACCACGTGGATATAATGATGTGCTGACTGTAAATGTAACAGTGTTCACTACACACAAGTCAAAAGGGAGTTCCAACCACAACTACTAGAAAAAACAGCCCAGTCTTTCACACACAACAAGATCAAGAAGAAAGTGAACATGCCAAATCACAGTAATTTTTCATGTAACTTCATTGGGCCAATATGCTCTTTGAAGAATTCTGACAAGTATTTTTCCAGTGAAGTTTCAGTTCAACCTTACCTGAATCGATTGTAGATGACAGAGCCTTGATCAAATTCAAACCCAGAGTTTAACAGTTCTAAAGCAATGACTGAAGCATCTCCAAAGCTCGGAGGTCTCCGTCCCACCTCCTTGAATGTCACCAGGAAATAGTTGCCATGTGTCCTGCAGCAACAACAAACCTGTGTTAGAACCAAGTGGATGCTCTAAAGTACAAAGAGGCACCAAGACTGACTTACTAGAACTGACTCTAACTTAGGAGTGCTCAGAATTCAACATTTTATTGAATTAGGGTCTAAAAGAAACTTTGCCTCTTGTTAAATTACAACAGCTTCACAATACACACACATGTAACAGCACCAGTTGCCACCTTTCAGAATATATTTGATTTCAAGAATATAATAGTGTTGTGCAGCAGTTTCCCAAATTGTGAGATACTCAAAACCATTTTTAGGACATTCACTTTTTTTTAACGGGGAACTTGAATTCAGCACAGTTCCCTTAAATGCAATTTCCTGCCAATACCCCACAATCTTCTAAACAGCCTTGAAATTTCTACCACGGAAAACAAACAAAACTCCAAACTAAACTCTTGTAGTGTAAGTTTTGGGCCTCATCCTTTTTACCTTTGAAGCAGGCCTCTGATCTTGTCACCTACTCCAACCACCATAACCTCTTTCCCTGCATTTGAGAGGTTGGTAATCTCATTCTTCAAGGTTTTAGCAATGGATGTATGGATAGCACCACACAGGCCTCGGTCAGAGGACACACCAATCAGGAGATGCTTCTTCTTGTCCTCTGGTGCCTTTATTTCTGCTTTCTCATAAAGAGCTGAACAAAAAAAAAAAATATCATTATGTTTTTCAAGGGTTCCAAAAAAGCAAGTAAGTCATAAAAAACGCTCTAAATTATTCTAACCAAAACCAATACCAATGGAGCTCCAGATCTCAGCCAAATTAATTTTATCCTTTGTAATTGTTCCAAGTTTGCATGTGGTCAGACCAGATGTGAGCAAGAAACCATTCAAAGCCAGTCACAGCTCTGATCAGATGTCACTCAGTGAAGTTCACTGTGCAAATTCTTTTGGAAACAGACTACTGGAAGGTTTAAAAGCCTTTTTAAAAAGCCATTTTATCACCACTATGAAAATCTCCTCTTCTGGCCCCCATGACTGAGTGCAAGAACTTTCTCTCACACAGAGCTCCTGTTCCATAGACCCTGGCAGGCTTCAGCTCCCTCTCAGCTCTGGCGTATTTGGCTGCAGAAACCATCTTCATGGACTTGGTGATCTTCTGGATGTTCTTGATGGACTTCAAACGCCTGGTGACTGCAAGGTTAAGAGATGAAGGTCACAGACTGCACTCGGCATAACGACTCAAACCCAAACAACAAAATGCCAGCAACAGCCATCCAAAAATATATTGCCATGTTCCTCAGAGAAGAAAAAACAAATACATAAACAGTGTACAAATAAACCTCATAAAAGATCTCAGTATTTGCAGTAAGAGTAAGGACGTAGCTAACACAAATTCATCTTTACAATGGAGATGTTATTTCCTTCAAACACAATATTCATTTACTATTAATCCTAACATGAAGTCTATTTACTGTTCTCTTTGCTTCTACATATACATGTTCCACAAATTTATCAGCTGAGGTATAATGACATCTTTCACAGATAACAAGCAAAGGAAACAAACAAACAAAAAAGTCCCCATGGCGTGAAGACAGAATAAATTTCCTCCTCTGTTTAGATTGTGGTAAAATGACATTTATAAAAACACTAAAGGAAAAAGAACCCAAAACAGGTATCTCATAGACAAGCACAATTTCAAGGCAATATCTCTCTATAAGAACTATGAGGAATGGCCTAAGGAAGCATTATCACACCAAAACATTCAGTCAATTCTTTAACCCTCCCAAAATGCTGCATAAAAGCCCAAGGGAAAAAACATACATATAACAGAAACAAAGTTAATTCTCAGAGGTGAGCAGAAATCTGGTTTAGCACATATGATAAAATTATTTAAAATATATATTTGAATAAACTATAAAAAGACATCTAAATTAAAACCAAAATCACTTCAAGCAATTATTTTTCTGAAGGACACCTGTTTAATGTAATTAGCACTGCAGGCCTACATATCATTGGTATGTACCATAATCATTTTACCCCACAGAGGCTAAACAGAATTATATTTTAACATATGGTTTTCCTGCAACATTTTTCCTCTCTTAAGAACAAAAAACCTCTTTACTTACTGTCTTTTAGTGTTGCCATATTCCTGACTTGGCCCCTGAAAGGGAATGCAGGAGAAATTAGCATATTCACTAGCTCTCCAGCAAACCTACACCTGCCAAGGGCAAGTCCCTTTCAGAGTGATGAAAATTCAAAGATTTGCTGTTTCTCAAAAAACACCTTTGGCAGAGACAAGCCACTCTGATCTGTGGCTTGTGTGCACACCTTCATCCTTCCCTCATCTATACAATTCACAGAGCCAATTAGGTTGGAAAAGATCTCTGAGATCATCATGTCCAACCTATGACTGAGCACTGCCTTATCAACTAAACCACAGCACTGAGTGCCACATCCAGCCTTTCTTTAGACACCTCCAGGGACGGTGACTCCACCACCTCCCTGGGCAGCCCATTCCAATGCCTGATCACGCTTTCTGGGAAGAAATCGCTCCTAATGTACAACCTCAACCTATGTCCTCGTGCCCTGCCTGGCAGAAGAGGCCGACTCCCACCTGACTGCACTGTCCTGTCAGAGAGCTGCAGAGTGATAAGGTCACCCCGAGCCTCCTTCTCTCCAGGCTGAGCTCCCCCAGCTGCTCTTCAGAGGATTTGGGCTGCAGATCCTTCCCCAGCTCCCCTGCCCTTCTCCGGACTCGCTGCAGCACCTCAATGTCCCTCCTGAATTGAGAGACCCCGAACTGGCCCCGGGACTTGAGGCGGCGCCTCAGCAAAGCCGAATACAGAGAAAGGTTTAATGCATTATCCACCGCCTTGGTAATGGCACGGAGTGAACGAGGGCGTTAGAAGGGCAAATTAGAAATGAAAAAAAGTTATTTTTAAAGAAAGCTTCATGCAATGCAGTGAGTCTCTAAAGACTATCAAACGAAGCAGAGAAGGCCGCACACTTTCCTGGCCAGAGCAGGGTCTCCTGCCATGTACAAACCTCTCCTTTAACCCTTGCCAGTCCCATTCACCTACCGTGGACGGACCCTCCAGCCCTGCGGGTCCCCGCTGCCGTCACCTCCCGGTGCCCGCTCCACCGCCACCCCTCAGAGCTCAGAGCCCACAGCCCCTCACGGGCCGCCCGGGGCCACGACCCCTCCGCCTCCAGGCGCCGCACGGCCGAAGGAAGCCATCCCCCCGTCACCCCGCAGAGCCGCCCCGGCCATCGGGACGCGTTCCCCCATCCCCACAGCGCCCGTCCCAGCCCGTGCCGGTACCATTGCGGCTGGACCAGCGCGACCGCGGCGCCCCGGGCGAACATGGCGGCGCCTCCACCACAGCCCCGCTGAAGGTCAGCGCGCCCGCACCGCGCATGCGCCGCCCCGCCGGGATCCGCTTCCAGGGCGCCGCCGCCATTTCCGGAGGGGGCGGGACCCGGAGCGGCGCCGGGGCGGGAGCGGGGTCGGGACGGGACCGGAGCCATGGGGAAGTCGGATTTCCTCAGCCCCAAGGCGATCGCCAACCGCATCAAGTCCAAGGGGCTGCAGAAGCTGCGATGGTACTGCCAGATGTGCCAGAAGCAGTGCCGCGATGAGGTAAGTGGGGGTGCGCGGGGGAGGATCTCCGGTCCTTCGGGCCGCTCCGTCTAAGGATCCCCAATCCCGGTTCTCCTGCGGCCAGGTCCCCTTGGCCGGGATCAGCTCCGATCTCATGGAATCACAGGATAGTTTGGGTTGGGAGGACCTTAAAAACCATCCAATTCCAACCCCTGCCGTGGGCAGGGACAACTTCCACTGTCCCAGGTTGCTCCAAGCCCCGTCCAGCCTGGCCTTGGACACTTCCAGGGATGGGGCAGCCACAGCTTCTCTGGGCACCCTGTGCCAGCGCCTCCCCACCCTCACAGGGAAGAATTTCTTCCCAATATCTTATCTAACCCTGCCCTCTATTAGTTTAAAGCCATTGTCCCTTGTGCTATGAATCTCCCTTGTACATGTCCCCAGTGCTGTTGAGGAGAACATTGTGGGAGCTGTGATCACACTTGTAGGATTTCGTTTGCAGGATTTTAATACTCTCTTCATCTGTGTGTGTTGCAAATTGAGACAAAGATAAGCAGAGTCTTTATTTTTTGCTTTATAGAATGGCTTCAAGTGTCACTGCATGTCTGAGTCCCACCAGAGGCAGTTGCTGCTGGCTTCTGAAAATCCTCAGCAATTCATGGATTACTTCTCTGAGTGAGTCTTCTGTATATTCTTATCCAGATCTTTATCCCTGTGTGAGGTCTGCACAGCCACACCCCTAAGGCCCAATAAACAGTGACATTGTGTTTGAAGACACTTTATTGTGATACGTATTAGTGTCAGCTCTTTTTGGAATTGAAAAGTTAGGCAGTGCCAGCTTTAAACTTTAGGTGAGAGATTTTAGGAAGCCATGATTTCAGTCAAATTTGACGTTTTTTTCTTGTGTTTTAATCCTGTTTAAAGTTGCTCTGTGTTACAAATACATCACCTTTTTGTCCCTGCTGAGTGACTGCCACACACAGATGAGCTCAAAGATCTGTAACAGAGAGAGAACAAGTCAGGGGAGGGACTGACATCCCCCAGGTTCTCCCAGGCCTTTGTCCAGCTGACCTGCCTGACAGCTGGGATGACTGGAGCTGTCCTCAGCACGGGTCTGAAGTGAGGCTTTATGCTGCAGCCCTGGAATTAGCAGGGAGATGAGTGATCCATCTGCCCATCCGCCCCTCTGCCCTTTGTGCTGCCCTTTGTGCTGCCCTTTGTGCTGCCCCGTGCTCTGTCTGTCAGCCTGGGAAGACACCTGGTAACAAAACACCAGCAATTAGTGGGAGGTGTTGAGATTCCTTTGCTCCATTTTATCCCTTTGAGAGGCTGTTACTCTCTTGGAGTTTGAAGATGTGTGCATGTATCATTTTATGTTTCATCCTGCATTTAATCCTGCTCTACTGAAAAAGGGAAATGTGTCTGAATATCATCATGCTCAGCTCAAAAGAATAATCACATTTATACTGCAGATTGTTATTGACATTGAATTGTTATTGACAACAGAAAATTGCTTCCTAGTTGTTAAAGTTTTACTAATTTTTTTTTTAATTCCATTATAGGGAATTCCGAAATGATTTCCTAGAATTGCTCAGGAGGCGATTTGGTAAATATTTTGCTGTTTGTTTGTTTTAGTCTTTTGTTGGTCCAGTGCATGCCACATAATAATAATAGTAGCAATTATGATAATAATAATAATAGTAATAATAATAATAATAATAATAATAATTTTGTATTTTAGGAACAAAGAGAGTCCACAATAATATTGTGTACAATGAATACATCAGCCATCGAGAACACATCCACATGAATGCCACACAATGGGAGACACTGACTGATTTTACAAAATGGCTGGGGAGAGAAGGTGAGTGTGCCTGCTCAGGGTTGGGAAGTCTTAAAATTTGGGGTAATTGAATTCCTAATAATTGATCAGAAAATATTTATGTTAGTTAGAAGGAGTTTCTCCGTGAAGGCAGAGTCGGTGACAAAGTATCTCTATAAGCAAAGTTGCAGGGGTAGCACGTGGTTTATTGTAAGGGCCTTGTAGCTGCTATGCACAGCTAAAGCAGGCCAGGAGAGCAGGAACAGAGCAGAGAACAGAGCAAAAGCCACGGAGGTTCTGAATACTCTACATTAAATATCTTTCCAGGGTGAATAGTCTGTGTTAGACCAGCTAGTACACTGGCTTATCACCACCAGGAGGGTATTGTTTAATCATGGGAGCTGCCCTCAGCTTAGCACATCGTTGTTCACAAGCTGATGGCTCTGTACCTTACACCCTAAATCTCAAAGCTTGCTTTCATTTCTATCTCGTTTGCTGAACTCATACTCTCAGAATCTAAACCACCATATTTGCAAGGTCTTTCTACTTCATCTTGCCCAACATTAGTTCTTTTTCTTTCTTCCCCTCCCCTCATATATATACATGATAAGATCTCCAAATATATTTCTGTGCTAACCATTAGGAGTTTGCTTATGAAAAATGTCAGAAGTCTGGGATAAGTACATCAGTTGTGAGCCTTTCCTTGCTTCATCTGCTGGTCTGTAGTTACTGCATATATTGCTAAGTTCTAAATCAACTTCTAACAGCTGCCATTTAAAAATTAAAAACTAGAACATCCTTTAAGGCTACAGAATCTTTCCATGTCTGAGGTGACAAGACGCAAGAAATCATTTTCATTCCTGGCCTAATGGAAGGGTTAAAGCTAGAGATCTGCAGATCTGTGTTTAGCTGGAGGAAGAGAGATTAAATGGCACTGGGGTATGACAGAAAGTTTACTTTGGCTCTGGGTGCCCCTGTTCTGCAGGATACATCCAGCAGTTACAGAGTGTTTGGAAAGTCTCTCTAGGCAGAATCAGTAACAATAGCACAGTGCTGTGATATTTCCTTTGGTACAGTGACTCTGTATAATTTATACATGTTAGATTTCTGTCTTCTTCCTTGTTAAAACAGTGGGAAGGAAACATTTTCTTCAATAAGGAAAGAATTGTAAAACACTTCATGCACTTTGTGATGTACACTGGCCTGTGTCCAAACAGATCTGTGTGGCTGAGGGCAGAAACACATGGTACAGATAATCTGAAGTCAGCTTTAGCAGCCCAGTAAGAGGCTGGTAAAGTATCTGCATTGCTACAGTGAACATGGACTAAAAATGATCTTGGTAGTGTTAATACTAATCTTACTTTGTTTTGCCTTGACTTTTTAGGTCTTTGTAAGGTTGATGAGACTCCCAAAGGCTGGTACATTCAGTACATTGACAGGGACCCAGAGACCATTCGCAGGCAGCAGGAACAAGAGAGGAAGAAGAAACAGGACCTTGATGATGAAGAAAAAACTGCTAAATTCATTGAACAACAAGTTAGAAGAGGTTTGGAGGGGAAAGAACTGGTGAGGAAAATTGCACTGTGTGAACCTTCAGCTCAAAGTTCCTTCTGCTTAAGTCAATGGGGAATTTGATGCTGCTGGAATCTTTGCACTGGTATTTCCTTTGCTTCCTAACTTGGAGTTTTGTTGTACCCAGCTTGCATTAGTACTACGGAATTAATAATTACTGCTCTTCAAGTGATCAGTGATTTAAAAATTATTCTTGAATTTAGGAAGGAGGAGCAAACAATCCAGTAACTTGCATGACATGTTTTCATGTATGGTATTTCACAACTAATAGGGCTGCAGACAACAAGTGCCTTGTACACAGAGGAGGCTGAGATAAATAACCAGGGGGATCTGGCATAATCAAATCCATGCAGTGAAAAGTTCTGTTTGGTGGTGCTGGTGTGGTTAATTGGGATCTGTTTATTTGGCATCACTCCATGACCCCCCTAAACGTTCTTGCCTGGGGCTGAAACCTCCTATTGGATCCTGGGTATTGATGGGCACATTTAAATGCTGTTGTAAGCAATTACCTGCTTCTTAATTTAAAACTAATTGAAATTTAAATGGTCTGAGCCTTCGGTGCTTAAATGTTGGAAAGATACCAGAATTTCCTTCTTTTGAGTTATCAGTCTGTACAAAAACCAGTCAGATCATGCTGGTTCAGATAGAGAAAACTGCTGCAGTAAGGCCACTTGCCTTTTATGCTGGAATTGAGCAAGTTTAGGCAGCATCTCTGTTAAGTGGAGAATTTTGCACAGGAATCTGTCATGAGATGATGTTTTCAATTTTAATCTTTCACAAGTCAAACTAAGTTGAACATTACAGTTACTGGTAATAGTCTCACAGTAGTCTGTAAAACTGAGTTAATCAATGATCACCACAAAATGATGACTCAATTTTCTATTTGATTCTTTAAATGTGCTTTGTGTTTTTTGGCAGGAAATGCCAGTCTATACTGAACTGAACAGAGAAAACGAAGAAGAAAAAGGTAACCAGATTTTGATGGATGTGATTTTCTAGAACTTAACTGTAGCTGATTTTGTGATTCAGATGAAATGAGCATTCAGCTTTGCTTGGTGTTTCATAAAGTGCTTGAGATAAAGAGCACTAGAATATGGAAATGCAGAGTATTCTGTATTTAAAAGTTCAATTTATTTTAAAAGCTAAACCAAATATAGATTAGTAAATATTTTCAAATTTATGATTTTTCCAATTTGCAGTTTTTAAAAATTGTTAACATCCTTCAATGCAGTTATTTTTAAAGATAGAAATAGAGTAATGTCTCTTTATTTTTTAGTTACATTTAATTTAAACAAAGGAGCAAGTACTTCAGTCGCAGCATCTTCTAAAACAAGGTGAGAAAAGAATTTAAGGCCACCTGTTACTGTTACAAAGCACTTGTATGACAGTGGTATTTGGAATAGGCAGTTCCAGGTTCCTCCATGGAGGGTGGGAAAGGAATCCAGCCAAAGCATTTGCAGTGAGGCCATCTAGTCCCAGCAGCCTTCTGGGAATGGATATTCATGACTGGTTAATTTTGGTTCCTAAAAGGTTTGATTGCCTTGTCTAATTGGAGACAGTACTTTCTCTGGTCATCTTTAAGCAGCTAAATCTATCTGAAATAAATCTTCCTAGAGCTCTGGGATTTAATTGTCATCGTGTAACCACAAGCAATGCAGGACAAAAGGGATCAATAATGCAAATAATACTGACTTACAGCAGTCTGTGGAACTGTTTGATGAGCAGTACATCTTCTCATGTGAGGCAATATTGTAATTAAATGTATTGCAGGTAAAAAGAAAGCTTTTCCCTCATCACACTCAGCTCTTAGATAAGGTATCAGATGGGACATATGCCAGGCAGAAAATGAGACAGTAAAGCAATTCTTTGCTATAATAGATACAGATTGCAGGCTTTGAGGAAAACTTGTAAATTATCCCTAAGCATTGAGTTGTGCTTAGGATGATTCTGAAACTTAATTCAGACTCTCACTTGAATAGTTTCAGTGAACAGTATTTCAGGTCCTTGCTAAAATTTGGCCAAGTGTAAAATCATATATCAAGTAGTCTGATTTCTTCACAGCATATGCAAAATACTTATGTGTAAACTTAGAAATGGTGGTGTAGTAACTTCACAGCTAGATATGTTTGTCTTCTTAAATAAGAACACTGCAGTTGTTATGTTTTAATTATATGTTGCCCTTTATGAGATTTTTTTTAAGTACTTCCTATTTGATTTCTGATTTCATGTGTGATTTTTTCTCAAATTCTGTGATAATTCAGACTTCCTCTGAAGTACAGTTTTTCTCCTAAATTTCCTTCTACTGCAATTCCTGTATCTTCATGCCCATGGGGTATCTTCCCAGTGGGAGTATGTCCAATATCCTCACCACAGACAGAACATGCAGTTTGTCCTAAGGCCATATTAATTCTTGCATCACTCTTCACCTCAGAGCAGCTGCCTTCATCTTTTGGGTTGAAACAATACCTAAAATTTTTTTTACTGTGTTGAAATGTCTGTTATAAAATGGCTAAACTGAAGCTGCCCGTGGGCAGTGCTCACTTTACCCAAATGTTCCCTCATCCCTGAGATGTAACCTTTTGTGCTGATTGCTCTTTATTTTCCACAATTCTTTGGTTGTTTGCCTATTTTGAGTATGGTTGTGAAGGTAACATTTGTTTGCTGGGTGTGGAGCTTTTTCCTACAGATTCCAAGGTGTTTTCTCCCATTGCCACATAGCCTCAATATCTCTGTCTGTAAGGAATTCTAGATATCTGCCATGTCTGAAAGTTCCTCTATCCTTTCAAAGTTGAAAACCTTATTTACAGACCAGCTTTTGTCTTCTTCATTGAATTCAAGTCCTTGATCAACTCTTTGCTTGTGCTGAGCTGAACTGGTCATTGGTCTGTGTCCATTCTGCTGCACTGCCAGCAGTGTCCCTCAGTGGACATGGAATTTACACCCCAAGGAGATCAGTTCTAGAGGAGGAGGTGTGCAGGGTCTGGAAGGGACTCTCACAGCTGAAATCAAGCAGACCAGCAGGCCTTTTTGCACAGCCAGTGCAAAAAATGCATTTTGGTAAAGGTAAAAAAATAAAAGATCTGCTGTGAAAACACCATCTTACTTTTCCAGCAATGTCCTTGGACAGAATGCACTGAAGATGGTGGAGGGGGCAGTTAAAAGAAAAGAAGCACCTCATAGCTCTGGTCAAGCCAAAGAGAAAAAGAAGAAATCTGCACTGGATGAGATCATGGAGGTAATAATCATGGAGGATCTGTTTCTGTGTGCCCCTGTGCCTGTGACAATGTTCACTTCAGCAGGACATGCCTTTGCAGTGACCTCAGACCTTCAGTTCATATGGAATTCCAACTTTCACATCTTACCAGGCGAAATAATTTTATTTCACAAAAAAAAATGGTTTCATTTTCTCGTAAAATTGGCTGCTCAACTCTGCCCATTTCCCAGATGACGGAAACAAAGTGTTGGAAGTAAAGGAATACAGATCTTGCAAGAGAAGAAAACACCTAGAAACACTTGCCAAAAAAACCAACCAAAAAACCAAATACAAATCACCATAATTTTATCATGAGTTCCTGGATTAATCAAATCAATTTTTATGAGGCAAGACCATATCGACTTAACATTATTTAGGCTTTTGGGATTGTTTTTGTTCCCCACATGACATAGGTCTGGAGAATTGGTTCAAAGCTGTTCAAAGGCATGGGAAAGCTGCAGTGGAAGAAGGGGGTAAATTATGATTATTTGTTGTTGTTTTGTAGATTGAAGAAGAGAAGAAAAGAGCATCTCGAAGAGACTACTGGTTACAGCCTGTAAGTGACTTAAAAAATATTATTTTACCAAGTACAGCAAATTCTGTATTTCTAAAGCCATTGTTGATTAGTGTAAAGATCCAAAAGCAGATTGCAAACTAAATTCAGATTTATTTTTCCTTTCCTGCTCTTGACTCATTTAGGGCTGTCACATGAGATGAATTCAGGTGTAACTGTATTTGTCAAAGAAACCCAAAAAAGTCTTGAGCCAATAATTTGACAATACACACAAATTCCTGAAAGCCACATCTTTTCTGTTGTTGCTTCTGCACTGTGCTGTACTATGAATTTAGATTGTAGGGTTGTTTGCACATTTTGACACTTTATTTTATCTTTTCTCTCCTTTCAAATCTCTCAGGAAATCGTTGTAAAAATTGTAACAAAAAAGCTGGGAGAGAAGTACCACAAGAAGAAAGCAGTTGTTAAGGTAAGATGGGCCATGGGGAACTTGGTGGCATTGGTTTGGCTTTTCTGGAATTAGGTGACTTAGGAAGATTTGCTTCATTGTGCAGGTTGTTCAGCCTTAAGACAGCCCTGTTGGGGACTGAAATGTCACCTCACCTGTATTGGGACTTATTCTGGACAGGGAGTGAACCTCTGAATTGGTTTAATGTCATTTATTCAGTGATCCTTTCTTAAGCACAGTTTTGTCCTGTCTAGTTTGTCCCTATTAACACATCCACCTTGGAGAATAATCCCTGTGTCCATGGGATGTGACCAAGAGCACTGCAGCTGGATTTTAACCCAAGACTAGTCAGTTCTGCACTGGTATTTAAGCTACAGGATCTAATTTACACACAGAATCTCCAGGCTGGAACCCTTGCATTTTGCTGGTTATGAAAACATAGAATTGAAGAGTCATAATGCCAGAGTTTCTTTGAAATGTAAATTTAGAGAAAAATGTTCAGTTCTTCTGATTGATCTCTGCCTTTCACAACAGGAAGTGATTGACAAATACACAGCAGTTGTGAAGGTGATTGACTCTGGGGACAAGCTGAAGCTTGATCAGACACATTTAGAAACTGTAATACCAGCACCAGGTACAGCAGTTTTCTCCTCTTTCCAGCTTCTGCCACTACAAAACTTACATTTCAGTTCTTTTAAACTGCAGTTCACCCCCTTGAAAGTAGCTGAGAGGCTGAGAGAGTTCTGGTTGTTCAACCTGGAAAAGGGAAGGTGCTGTGAAGACCTTAAAGTACCTTAAAATACTTAAAGGGGGGTTATAAGAAAGATGGGAGCAAACATTTTACAGAGGTTTGAACCCTGTTGTGTAACTCTTTTCCTATTTTTATTTCAGGCAAGAAAGTGATGGTATTAAATGGTGGATACAGGGGAAATGAAGGCATTTTGGAATCCATTAATGAGAAGAGGTTTGCAGTGACAATAACCATTGACTCGGTAAGTATCAAACATTGCAGGCTCTTGTTTGCACAGAGCTTTCCATCTGTACATGGAGAGCTTTCACAAAGAACCTTAATCCTTAATCCTGCCTTACAGGTGGGATTTGTGGTGTGCAGAGTTCTGTGGACACCCCTCACCTATCAAAAGCCACATATTCCCACCTATCACAAGCTAATTCTTTGCTGTTTGCAGAGAATCTTCAAAAAGATACTAGGGTGATGAATTTAGCAAGTTTTGAACTTAAAAGAGATTTGGAAAGTATTTTGTGTGTTTATTTGGAACATGGCTGTTGTGGTACTGTTTTGTGGGAAGGTAAAAAATGCAAAATATGCAAGGATGTGACTTTTCTCCTGCTTTTTTCAGACTGAATGTGGGGCTTTATGTGCTCATTTTGTTGTCTTGGTTATGGTTAACAGTTATGGTTAACAATCAGTCCATGCCACCATGTCTGTGTGGCTCTTTCTTTATTCTGCTCAGCAAAACCAATCTTTAAACTGATTCCTAAAGCACAGAGGATATTGGCTCAAAGTCAAACTTCTTAAAACAGTTTGCAAGAGGGAGACAGTTAGATCCCATTCAAAGAAGGGCTGCACAAACTCAGCCCAGGCTGGATGCTGGAGAATTTGGGGAGAGTCTGTGCAGATGCCCTAATGAAAGGAGGAACTTTGGTACTTAAAGCATCCTGAAAGTGAAAGGATTTCTGGGATGGTGTTCAGGCCCTGTCACATTCTCTGGTCAGGCTGAAAATTATGAGTCAAGGAACATTGTGTCATGAACAAATCCCCTTTACCTCTCCTGCTATAAACTCCCTGTTGGGAATTCAAGAAACAATTTCATGTTGTGATGTTATTTTTTTTTCTTTAATTCTCCAGGGACCTTTAAAAGGGCGCAGAGTCGAAGATATCCAGTATGAAGATGTTTCCAAACTTGCCTGAGGTGCTAAACCATGCATCAGAGAAGATTTTGGTTCTCAAAACCTTCTTTCTGACATCTTTCAGGCAGACACAGGACTCTACCATGTCAGGGTTTTAACTGTATGTGTGTATGTATTTATAATGTATATAGACATTACCAACAGCAAACTTGATTTATTTAAAGATAGCTATCAATTTGTTACATAAAATGTTTATGGAAATACTATCAGTGGAAATTTTTCATCTGATTTTATATCAAAGTTATAATATTTGCTTCAATTTTGTTTTTCATTTTGTAAAATGTAGCAGAGAGCTGCAAACTGGAGTATGTGGGCAGGTCCTAAAGATAGAATTACCTACAGGGAAGCAGTGTATGTTGGAGCCAGAGGAATTTAAACATTTCTCAATCCAGAGCCAAAATGGACTTCTGGGTGCAGGAACAAGGCAAGGGATTAAGGAACTAGCAGGAGGAAGTGCTGCAAGGGATTATTTCCTGGATGCTTAAGAGTGGCCTGGTTTATTACGTGCAATCAGTTTATTTTTGATCAGTGACAGAATTCATCACTCCTCCAGCAGATTTGTCAGGGCTCCTGATAATACTGACATGGAATTTATCTTCATGTGGACTCCATATGGAGCTGCTCCATGGATGTTACTTGTGGGGTGTCTTGAGATGCCAGCTGAAGCTTGTGCAGATAGGAATTGAGGGTTGCTCTTTTGATTTTCTAAAACCTTTTCCTTTCTTCCATTGTTGCTCTGCTACATGAGTAATGTTCCTCATGCTAAATGATATAGCATTATTTGGTTTATTTTTTTAAAGGGGTCACATTTTGTACAATGTTTAATTTGTAAGGCACTTCAGGAATAAACAAAAACCATTCTTAGGCCAGTGTGTTTCTTGCCAACCTTTGAGGCAGCTGTTGATTTAAATCCACCAAAGAGCACAGTGAACTGCTGGGTTGGTGCACCACATTATTTGGGTAAAAAAAAACATGCAGGTGGTCCTGGACAAAATAAAACCTGTCACCTGAAGGCTGTGTGTCTGTGGAACCTTTTCCCTTTCCCCAAAAGGTCTTGTTGATTTGTGGTTTCCAGGGGAAACCCACACAAAACTAGAAATGTGCAGAGGTTTAATGAAACAGCTGCTGTCTGAGGTAGCCTGGAACAACCTCACCCAGGACATCAGCTGTCTTTTCAAGCTTAAAGAGTGCAGAGTAACAAGAGCTGGAGGCAGAGAACATTTGTAAATTCAGGCTCTTTGTGCAACCTGGGCTGTGTGAGCAGCACTGCCCTCTCCCACAGAACAGGTAGTGAGAGAGAGGAGGTTTGTAGGAGGGTAATGAGGGCACTGGCAGAACAGAGGAGCTTCTGTATCACTGAAAATAATTATACTCGACATTCTGCAGCCTGATGAATTAGAGTAAATACAGTAGACAAGTTATAAGTTGTGTAGAGAAGACCAGAGAATGGTAACTCCCTGCTTGGTTGAACTGGGGAAGTGGCTGCTGCAGGATGTGGAGGCCAGAACTGATGGGTGAGTTGAAAGAAGCAATAAATGATTTGTAGGAAGTTGAAGAGACATTTCAAAACCACATTGATCCTGACACAGCTGCAAGAAAGATCCTGTACCAGATTTTAGTGCCTAAGTGAAGGAAACCAAAGTTGAGAAGGGCAAGGAGACTTCTTAAGTTCCTTTCCTAGACTAGGGCTGCTGAAAAGGATAAGGCCAATGTGTTTTAATAAGGTGTTCAAAAAGCAGAGATTTAAATCCAGCTTTTGGTACACACACTGATATATTCGTTTCACTACTGATCTCATTCATTGCTGAATGCTCCTTGGGAGTTAAGCCCCCTGGAAGGGAAAGTTTCAGATGATTATTTCTATACAGTGTGAATGTTTCCCACTTTAAAAGATTTGTATCTGTGTGAAGCCCCATTCTGATGCTGAATTTTCAGAAAAAGGCTAGAGGCTGTCTGAGACTCATTAATTTCAGCAGCAACAATTATTTCAAGGACCCTCCTCACCACTGGTTAATCCATTTTTAAATACTGGAGACTGCTCATGATACCCATTCCAGACCCATGCTCCTTTTCTGTTAAATTTCCTTTATTTAATGCACATCCTTCTTTTTGCCCAGTCCCAGACTGTATGAACTTATATTTTCCCAGCAGTCTGGAAACACAAAGTAAGTATTAAATACGTATTAGATCTGGTTGTGTGTGTTACCCACACTGCAGGAGCCACAACACTCACACCTCTACTATGAAATGAATATTAGAAAATGATAGAAAATTTTAATGGAGTTCACAGCCCATTAAATCAGATACAGCAAGAGGAAGACACCTCCTCCAACCCAGCATGTCACTTTATTACAGATTTCATTTCTCAGCAGAAAAGGGAATTTACATGCCTTTGAAACTCTGATAAAGCACACAGTGGTGGGGTCGCCTCCAGTCACCCAGGTGTGACAGGCTGACAGCTGCTGCTCAGAGTTGTTTGGGCATGAAGGAACAGCTGGGAATTTCTAGTTCTGAACTGGAGCATTCAGGGTTTCTTCATGAAGCTGTAGAGGTGGGGCACCAGGTAATCGCTGTAGTGGCCGTCAATGAAGCCTTTGCCACTGTTGTGCACAAACCAGCACAGCACGTCCGTCCCCAGCACACGGTCTGTCCTGTAGTCCTTCTGCACGCCCCTGCAGGGAGGAGACACCCAAAACCCAAAAATGAGCAGGGTCACAACATGGCAAATGGACAAGGAGGCCTTGGGCATCCTGCTCAACATTGGTGCTGCTCTGCCAAAACGTGTCTTCCACCAGCAGGGAGTGGAAATAACCACAAAGCACTGTTAATTTTACAGTTCTGGGACCTCACGGGCCTGTTTTGGGAGTTTCCAGGCACTTTTCAAACCTGTCCAAAGTCAGATGAAAGGCAGCTCTAAGGACAGAACTGATTTAGAAAGAGAGCAATAAAGCACATGACTCCTACCTGGTAACAGTGAACTTGTTGCCCTTCACTTCCATGATGGCTTGTGGTTTCTCTGGAGCTTGCCCTGGTGTTTGGTGGTGGATTGACACTTCTGGTTCAGATGCAAATTGACCTGGTCAGGGAGAGGTTTAAAGCTGTTTGTGTGTCCTGACCTTTGAGACTCCATGTCAGCTGCTGCCAGGCACTTTTGGAAAACCAAACCAGTTCCAGCAGGCAAACCAGTCCTGCATGGATCACAGGGCACTCTGTCTCTCACTAATCAGGAAAACAACTTCTGTTCCTCAAAAGGAGTTCTGCATGAGTCCAGGACCCAGAAGGTTGACTTGCCTTATGAACTGAGGCCTTGCTTTTGTTTTATACCACTGCCAGAAAGGGCTGTCATTTAGGGAAGAGCAAATGTTTGCACAGAAATCTCCCCAAGAAGTTTTGAGGAGTTTGTTCTTTTTATTTTCAACATACAGCAGTTTAGCGAGGCAGGGAAAGTCCTGTCTCAGTGTCACTAAGTCTAGTCAAGATGTTTTGAAAACACCCTCCCCAGCTGGAATAAGGAATAATCTCCTGGTCCTTGATGTTCCACAATGTCCTTTGGGCTTCCAGGACAATACAAGAGTTTCCCTATTCTCTTTTTGAATAATTGCCACACCTTTTCCATCAGGACAGTCACCAAGAAATTAACAACATGAAAATGTGGCAGGAGATGTTTAGGCTGGATATGAGGAAAAGCTTCTTCACCCAGGGGGTGGCTGGACACTGGGACAGGCTGCCCAGGAAATGGTCACAGCATCAAACCAGAGTTAAGGAGCATTTGGAAAACGCTGTCAGGCACATGGTGGGATTCTTGGGAGTGTCCTGTGCAAGAGCTGGACTCCTTGTGGGTCCCTTCCAATTCAGGATATTTTATGTCTATGATTCTATAAAATTCCTTCCAAGATCTAGCAAAACCCCTTCCTAGTGTCCCACCATTCCCCCTGCCTGGCTCCCAGGCCTTACCTATCAGCCCATGGGCTGCAGGAGAGAACTGGTTTTCTGGGGGAATGTAGATTCCCAGGAAATCCACATTCACTGGGTGTTTCTTCCACACACGGTGCAACAAAACCATGAAGGACATCTCCTGCCCAACAGTGATGGTAACATTGCTTTCTTTCTTCACAGATATGAGGAGCCTGGCAGAGAGGGACCAAAGGCCAGGGTCAGTTCATCTGCCCACACAGCAGCTCTCAGTCCCTTGAGATTCACTCAGGCATCCAGAACAATCCCACAGGGATGGCAGATATGTCAGAGGATCCATGGAAAACACTTGGGAGCCTTGGGAGTGGTACCCAGAATTCTGGCAGGACACTGACTAATAAACAGATACTTCACCCCCCCTTGTTGAGGCAACCTAATTTCCCCTATGAATTTAAGCTGTTTCTAAAGTCAATACAGATTTTGGATGTGGTCTTGTTGCCTAAACAGTGCTGTAGAGTGTCCAGCATGGCTGACAGCTGGTACTCTGGAGGGGAAGCTCTCCTTGATGATGTGAGATACAGCATGGCAGGAACCCTGAGGGTATCTCAAATACAATTTTTAGAATTTTTACCTTTTTAGGTAAAAAAAAATCATCAACTCACTGTTTCCGAATGATGTGCCCTGTGTCAGCCCAGGTCAGTGTGATGGCATATGAGCCATCTTTCAGCGTTATTGTTTCTGTGGTGATCTCCACTTTCAGGCCTTTCTTCTTGAAATAAAACCCAATTTTGCCAAAGTATGTGTTGAGTTTCTTATTCTCTGCTTTCTTGGCCCCGACAAGCTGCCCATTGACCACAACTCCTGTGAAGAGCAGATAAGGAAATGTTGCCTCAGTCTTGGAGCACTGCCTGAAGTCTTGGAGTTCTGATCTTGACAGGGAGCACCATGGGATCAGCAGAAACAGAAACCCCTCTGACCCCCTGTTTCTCTCATTTTTTCAGCCGAGAGCAGAGAATAATTTAGTAAATTGCCTCCTGATACTACAGTCCACCCCTTAGCACAATAATCTGGTGGGAGTTGCTGTTAGATCGTGCTTGAGTAGGAGCAAAACACTTTCAGGTGTACTGTAATGGATGCATAGGACAAGAGGAATGGCCTCAAGGTGTGCTATGTGAGGTTTAGATTGGATATAAGGGAAAATTTCTTCACTGAAAGGGTGGTGATTAGAACAGGATGCCCAGGGAAATGGTAGAGTCACCATCCCTGGAAATGTTAAAAAAAAAAGTGGATGTGGCACTTGGGGACACTGTTTCATGGCAGGGTTTGCAACGCTGGTTTAAAAGCTGGGCTTGATGATCTTTATGGCCTTTGCCAACCTCAACTGTTCTGTTATTCCATGATCTTGGCTCCTTTCCCAGTGTTTGGCCATCCTCACAGTCACAGGATGCTCCCCAATACCTCACTTCTACTCTGAGTTTCACCTCATTTCTGCAGCCTCTTGTCCCTCAGCTGTGCACCCTGCAGATGTGCAAAGCTTCACCTTCACCTTCTGATAACGGGCTTGAGAACAGCAACAAAAACCACCATGGACCCACCATTTCTGTTCTTAAGCTTGATCAAACCCAGCTGTCTCAGCCTCTCCCTCTCTGTCCTCAGTTCCAGCCCCAAAATCACCATGGTGGCCACCACTGAATTCAGTCCAGTCTGTCAGCATCTCTCTCATACTGGCCCAAACTGGACAGGATACTCCAGATGTGGAGGGAAATAACTCTCATCCTCAGCCTGCTGCCCACACTCCTGCCAGCACACAGTCCCCCCTGTAGGCAATTCCCCTGCTCCCTCAGAATACCTTTCAGACCCAAGAGAAAAAAAAAAAAGTGCTGTAAAACAAACCCTGTTTTACTCCCTTACCAGTGCCAGGATCAGAAATCAAGTTTAGGATCTTCCCAGGCTCCGAGTTGATATTGAAGCAGATGTTCCTTTGGCTCTTGGGCAGGTGTATGATGAAATGTGGGTCATTGTCCACTGAAACATGGAAAACAAACTAGTGTGAGAAGCAGGTCAGCACCTGCCCTAGAGGGAAGGGACACAAAAGCTTTTCAAAAGGATTTCAAAGTACTTTTTGGGACTCCTCATAGCAAAATGAGGGCCCTTTCCATCCTAAGGTAGCTAAAAATGTTCTCAGGTGCTCCTCACAAAAGCCCCTCAGACACATCCTCCTCCTACAACTCCCAGGTTTAAGGGAAGGAAGTGACACATTCCTGGTTTTAGAGCTGCCAAATGCAGTGAACCACACTGATGCCAGGTAAAAAACACATCCTGCCTACTAATCCCACTGAGGAATACAATCCAGGAATTGCTCTCACAGTTTATTTAACCACCTGGCAGGATTGGGCCCCTCAGAAATTCATGTGTCCTTTAAAATTTGCCTCAGATGAGACAAAACCTGCACCCATCCCTGAAGGCAGCTGCTTCCAGTCAAGTCTTGCAGGGCAAAGATCTGCCCAGCTCCTGTGGGGTTGGTGGTGGCTGAGATTTCCCTGAGGAGTTTGAGAGCTCTTTGTGTAATGTCTCCATAAATACACACACGGCACACAGAGTTATTGTAGTCACACCCTGTTTATGGGCAGTGGTTCTCACAGCTGGCTTGCTCACATAAACTGCCACTAAACTGTGGCAAAGGCCCAAGAATTAACAGGATCCATCAGTCACCAGGGCACTCAGAGATTTTTATCTACCACAGAACATTTATCTGCCATTTACAACAGCAGTAACTCTGCAATGGCTTTCATCTGTCATTTACAATGGAGGTAACTTTGCTACTGCAGAGAAGCTCAAGTTCAGCAAACAGCTCCAGCCTCAGGGAAGCACACAGCAGCTCATGAGGTCACTCAGATAGTTTAGATCTTATTGGGGTCCAAAATAGCTTCATCCTTATTGCTTACAGCATATTTTTACAGGTTCATCTATTCAAAATCAAAATTACTCCATAATTTATAAAGAAAAATCTTGGGTTGGAAGGCTCCTTAAAGACCATGTGTTCCAAACCCCTGCCAGGGGTAGGGACACCTTCCACTAGACCAGGCTGCTCAAATGCCCACCCAGCCTGGCCTGAAACACTTCTAGGGATGGTGGTGAGTCCTTAGGTGATGAGTGTTGATGTGCCTGGTGTTCCTCTGCAGAGAAACCTGCAGGTTTTACCTCTGTTGATGCTCAGAGAGGACACAGGAGGGCTCCTTTGCTCAGGCATGAAGCTGACTGGCACAGCTGTGACATTGGCCCAAGGTGGGATCCCTTTGTTGTTATTGGGTGCATTTGGAGTTAATCCCAGAGAACCTGTGAGATGACAGCCATAATTAGTGTTCTGTAAGTGCTGACAAATTTAATAGTGTAATTTTTAAAGCACTGCAGTAGATCAAAGCCTGATGTGGTTATACCAGTGTAAAGCAGGTGCTACACCATTTACAAGGGATTTGTGTAATGACATAAGGTTGGATTTGCTCCAGTGTCTCCACCAATGAAATATGACTTATGAGGGTAGATAGCTCACCATAAGTTATCAGTGAAAAAATGGAGCCTGGCTTTTTATCTCTCATTCATGAGAGCAGCCCCCACTTTAACAAAGCCTCCAATGCAAGGGCTGAAGTATTTTGTTGAGGAAAAAAGCAGACTTTTAAAAATTCAGCATATGGCAACAGCTTTGCTGACCTGGGTTCTGAGTTTGAGGTGCCTCCAGAGGACTCTTCCTGCATGTTCTGGGATGACCCATGTGAATAAAGGTTTCAAGGCAGTGCAAGCATTTAATGTCTGTGATCATGTTCCTTTGTACTAGAGCTTTCTCTGCCTTTGCCATGGTGGAGACAGGAGAAAGCAACTTGTCCTGTCTCTCTGCCATTCAGTTCATAAAGCAACATGATCCTAATCATTCCATGAAAGTTGGTTTGTCTAATATGCTGGGCTGACATTCAATCTGCTGAGCCTGCTCTGTAGGGGGATAAGGAGAAACAGGAGCTGGGGGACAAGAGCAGGACTGAAGATGGCACAGGTCAAATCCCTGTCAGCATCTTCTTCCTTGTGTCCCTAATTCAGACCAGAGGCTGTTTTCACACCACATGAGAGACACAATAATGGGCAGAGTGAGACACTGACCTGGGCAGCAGCCCTTCCTGGGGTCTTTGGGCTGGTCTGCCAGCATTATCTCATCCTTCTCAGCGTTCTCTATCAGCATGGCTGTGAAGGGGGTGACGATGTGATGGTCCAGAGACATCTGCAGGATGGATTTGGTGATGTTCCTCTTCAAAGCTGCAGTGGGGGCTGCATTTCTAGGTGGAAACAGAAGCAAAACTCCTGGTCAGCAGCTCTACAGGGCAGCTGCCATGGCAGTTCTGTCAAGGAGGGGTCACAGAGCCAAGTGGTGTTGCAAAAGGAAAGGCTGAAGGGATTGCTCCTGAACTGCTCCACGGCTGTCACTCAGGCTCCATAAGGTAAATCTCCATAATTTCATTCCCTCAGCCCCACATTCAGGCCTGTTTGAGCCCATTTCTCCTCACCTCTCTGCCATCATCTGGTTGACAGTCAGATAGGCCCACAGCTTCCTTGTGAATTCAGGGTCTGCATATTTGTCCTTCTTCATGAACCCATCCAGCTCCTCAACATCTCTCAGGGTTTCCATGACAAGCTCTGCATTTGCCTGTGCAGAGAGAGAGAGAGAAAGATGTGGGATGGGTGCCAGGAGAATGGGGAGCCTTGAATTCCCCTCTTGGCTGGTGCTAAGGACCCACTCTGGCTCTGCCCTTGGCCGCTTCTAGATCAGGAAGTCCCAGCACCACTGGCCTGACTGCAGTGGAGAGGGAAGATGTAGCAGGAAGTCCTTCTGTTAAAGACACTTCTGTGCAGTGGATTAAAGTAGTTCAAGGAGCTGTGAACAATAGCCCAAGACGTGCTACCTCATGCCAAAAGAAGAGACTCTTGACAGAGCTCTGCAATCCTCCCCTCAGGCTTTTTCACATCCAATTTCACTGAAGAACACAAACCAAACTCTACTTTCTCACACAGACCCTTGGACTGCTCCGTGTTTTGGCAGGAAAAAGGTATTGAAGATGTTTGGGGTTTTCTCTAACTGAAAAATGATAACAGCTAAGCCCTGTAAGAGTGCAGATAAACCTGTTCCTCCTCAGAAAGAAGGGTCTGGATGTAATATTCCCATCCCACTCCACTTGGAAGAGCAGCCCTGAAAACTTGGGGAAAGTCTCATCACACATAAAAGGGCAGTGCCAGGACTTGATATGCTGTAGATTCACCAGCTTGGACTCCCTGATGGTGGGAAGTTCAGTAATGAAAAGAGTTGCCTTAGGGAATCACTCTTTCACCTCCACAAAGCATGGAGGAAAACCCATATTTTTGTCTAGATGTAATCTTTATGGTACATTTATGAGAAGGAAGTTCCCCTGGCAGGCTGCAGGGTGCAGGGAGTGACTATTCCTGGCTGTACTTGGAGCTGTTGTGGAACACTTGGACAAACCCTCCATGAGTTTCCCCACGTTCCCACCCAGAAAACCCAAGCGGACCAAACCCTCTGCTGGCATTAAGCTCCAGCAGGAAGACTGTGCAAGGAGGGAATGGGGCAGCCCAAATCCCCCCAGCAATTATCCCAGGGACACCTCCACTCACTGCAGTGGCCGTGACCACGCTCTCCAAGTGCTGCAGGTTCTCCGTGTCCACCTTCCCGGCCACGACGATCTCCGAGCCACCAAAGTAGTTGTGGAAGCTGCTCTGGGTGACATCTGACACTGACTCCTGGGGGTAGTTGAACTGAATCTTCTTCAGGAGAGGAGTGGAGACCTGGTTGTAGAAATTCTGAGAGGGAAAGAGACAGAGAAGTGAGTTTGTTGTATGTGAAATGACTCCCCTGCACAGGCCGCTCTTACTGAAAGGGCAGCAGGTGACAAAACCTGGAGCCCCAAGGAGCAAGAGGGAATTTCCTCATCTATGGAATGCAGACTTCTTCATACTTGGCACACTTTTAAGGGGGTACAGCAAGAATAGCTTGTCCAAGTCTTGTGAAAGTCAAAGGATGGTCAGAAGTCCATGGGCTGTGCTCTTCCTAGACCTAAAAGTGTTGAGCACAGATGTGTGTGGGGCTGAATCCCTCCTCAGAATGGTGAGCTCTGGGCTCCTGTGTAAGACACACAGCTACTCCCCACCTAATTCTTGTACAGATGGTGAAATCAGGGAACAGTAACAGCATAAGGATGTCAGAGTTTGATCAGCAGCAGTTCCTGCTCACTGATTTGGAGCCAGAGCTAGAGTTGAACATATTCATACATTAGCTAAGTCTAGACTATAATTTGGCATTTAAATCTAGGGATTTTGTTAGTGATGAAATGGTCTGAAGTAACATCCAGGCCTTAATTTTAATTCAGATTTTTTTTTAATAGTTAAGGCTGTTTTATAGAATATTGATCCTACACAGGGAAGTAAATATGTGTTCCAGATATTACTAAAACTGTACCTAAGACCACTTAAGCTGAAATATGATTGATATCTTGCAGGACCCTCCAGAAGAAATGATGGGTTTTGAGAACTTCTTGCTAGTGGAGCTACAGCTGTGAACAGAACAGGAGAGTTTCAGGAGCAATGAAGCAGAAACTCACCTTCATTTGGAGAGAAGTCTCCTGATTTCCAAAAATCCTCTGGGCCATGCCACGGTTGTCGGTTGCGATTCTCTGCAGGAAATCGTAATCTACATCAAACCCAATCCCGAGGCAGAAGAGAGAGAATTCATCCTTTATGCTCTGCTTCACATTCTTCTGGATGGTTGTCAGCTTCAGCTCACCTTGGAGACACAGAAAGGGTGACACTCACCTGAGCAACAGAAAAGTCTCCATCAAGGTGAGCATGTTCCTGCTCTCCCTGTGTCTCCAGTTCTCTCTGGGTATTAGGGAAATCTAGACAGCAAGCTCAGTGCTAAATTTCCATTCCCTAAAGCAACATTTGGGCTTCTCCTGCATAGAGATTAACAAAGTGCATGCACTGAAGACCAAAATTTTGGACAATTTTTTTGGTATCTGATGCATTTTCTTTGTATATCCAGGGCTCTTTGTAACTTCCTAGGGGATTTGAAATTCTAGCACATCTGAAGTTCTCCCAGAATTAGTGATTCAAGCTCTCTGCAGATTAAGACATCTCCATGAATACTTTATTTTGTTTCTCATACTTCAGATGTTCTCTGTCATCACTGGAACTGGGTTTTGTTTTTTGGTTGTTATTTTTTTTTTCAGGTTTATTTTTGACAGGAGACTTCTTGGAGCTGATATCTTCAAGTCAGCAATTGCTTTGACCTGTACCAAATCCAATACAAATTTGCTTTCCACTCTTTTTTCCTGCTTTTGATGTTATGTTTGTTACTGCATAGATCTGTGTGGGCTAAGGTCATAGGAAGAGGAAATTTTTGTACAATCATAGGATCATAGAATAGTTTGTGTTGAAAGGAACTTTAAAGATCATCAGTTCCAACTCCCTGCTATAGGCAGGGACACTTTCCACTAGATCAGGTTGCTCAAAAATCCAATTTCTCTCAGGCTGTTTTGATTACCTGTCCTACAGGACTTGTGCACCTCTGTAAATGGCAAAAAAAATTATAATCTGCATAAGAAGCTGCTCATCTTTTGAGAGCTTCTGTGCAAAGTCCTGTGACACTCCTAGCACTTGGCAAAAGGGAAGCACAAGGCATTTGAAGAAAGATGAAGGGAATTTTTTTAAACTTACTGCCAAATTGTCTACTGGTTGCTTTTCTCAGGCTTGCCCCACTGGCCTTTCTTCTCACCCAAAGCAGGATCCTTACCTACTGTGGGGTCTCCATCAGACACCAATACAATCATGGAAACTGAGTTTGGGTCCAACATGCCTAAACTTTTGGCTTCATTCAGGATGAAAGTGGCTCGGAGCAGAGCTTCATTGATATTTGTGCCTGTCAAAGACACAATGAAGAAAACAAGTCTTTTATTCTTGTTGAATCCAGATCGGTTCTGAGATTCTGGTGGAGGTAAGAGGGAGGAGAGTTGAGATCAAGGAAGCAAAACCCCTCCTCTCTGGTGTTTAGGAACACTTTTCTGCACTCTGGTTCCCTTTTTCATCCCAGGCTGTCATCTTCATGAGGCCCCTCCACTCCCCCTCTCTAATTCTAATTCTCATTTGTGGTGTTGGGAACTATTTGTTGTGGGAAGAATTACTGGGTTTGCAGGCAGGTGATTGAATGAGAGCATGGAAAAACTTCCTTTTCTGGCCTTAAGCCCATTCCTGGGACAAAAAGAGGTATATGTTTGCTGAGCTTATCTAAGGTTTGATTTGTGGCACAGAGGAGCAGAGTAAGAAATCAGGAGGAGAGGAACAGAAAACTGAAGGATGAGCAGTCAGAAAATAAGTATTTTCTTTGACAAGAAAGGAAAAAAATCAGCAGCTCCAGAGACAGGATGATAAAATGTTGCATTTAAACTGGCTTTGTGGGATGGGAGCTGATCTCTAAGCTTATCTGTCAACTCTTTTGGGATAACAAAGTCAGTCACTCATTTATCCAGCTTGGTTTCCTATTCCCAACACACTGATGATTCTGAACAAGTCTGTAACTTCATGTTCATTGTAGTAAAACTTCTGGAGATGAAGGTGCCACAGCACCAGAAGGCTCTTGTGTTGGGGAGAGTCTCCCCACACTATTGATGCACAAATAACTGAATAACAAATCTAGAACTGCACTTCAGAGAGTGGCAGATTAAAATCATCATTTAGCCCCTTCCAAAGACCTGTACTGCTGAAAAAGACATCTATCCTTGTTTATCAGGCAGGGACTGAAGGCAAAAAAAGGATAAGCAGTTTGCCCACGAGGCATTTAGTAACTCATAGAACTGTTAAATTCTTGGGGTTGGAAATGACCTCTAAGATCGAGCTCAACCATTAACCCCAGTCCACCACTAAACCATATTCATAAATTCTGTTTAATGACAAGCTGATTCTTGCAGGACTTGTGGTCCAGACCCTTCCCCAGCCCCACTGCCCTTCTCTGGACACGTTCCAGCCCCTCAATGTCTTTCCTGTCAAACGGGCCCAAAACTGAACACAGGACTTGAGGTGTGGCCTCACCAGTGCCCTGCACAGGGGCAGGGTCACTGCCCTGCTCCTGCTGGCCACACAAGAGCACATCCAAGCCAGGACAGCCCTGGCTTTCCTGGCCACCTGGGCACACTGCTGGCTCCTGTTCAGCTGGCTGCCAGCCCAGGGAAAATGATTGTGATTCCCTGCTTATATTTCATCTGCCTGTTCATCCAGGCCTGTGAGATGGACTTGGTCTTTCAATGATATTTGGGGTCTCTGAAGCAAGAGATAGATTAAAGACAGCTATTCTGGGGTCTGTTTTCTATCTGCCATAGAAGGAAATGCTATCCCATCCCCTAATACAATAAACTGCAATTCTTGCTCTTCTTTAGGCATGCCTTTCCTGGTTGTTTTTAGGAACACTCTGACAGTCTGAAGGCTGCAAGCAGCCTGCAATCAGAGCCTCATACCCCCGTTGGGATGGATTGTCTGGATGTACTTCTTAGCATCTTCCACCTGCGAGGGGGTGGCTGAGACCAGGTTGTCCCTCCAGCAGCGGACGTTGTGGTTGAAGTCGATCAGGGAGAACTGGTCAGCAGCACGGAGTTCACTCAGGATGGCCTTCATGGCCTCGATGGTCTGGGGAGAAGGTCAAGAGAAGACAGGTTTGTGCTTCCTGCTTATGAAAGCCTCTTCTCAACTTGTGACCACAGGCAACTATTAGCCTCTGAGGAATAAGCACTGAAATCCAAATGAGCATCAGCTACCCAAACCTCTCACCTCTCTCTCTCTCTCTCTCTCTCTTTCTT
>VXBR01009536.1:336165-356856 GCA_013400215.1 Cisticola juncidis | reverse complement strand
TTTTTTTTTTTTTTTGCACTTCTTGCATAATTTCAAAATTTCCACCAAAGAAATGCAGAAAAATTGCAATTAGGTAGGATAAATTCATGTGGCTCAGCTTGCTTAACTCCTGCTAACACAGAGTGAAGGGAAAGGGAGAAACATTTGTGGTTCAAGAGAGAGCAGCTGCTCGGATCAGCTCAGGAGACTTAGCTCTGTCTGCAAAGCAGTTGTGTCAGGCTGGGTAACATCTCTTTGAAGATGTGTGATTTAAACAAGTGACAATTAACCTGCATCCCAGTTTTGCAGCACTGATTTCCCAAGGGAAACAATCTGCCAAGCCTTACTATTGTGCTCTGAAGGAAACGGAAGGAAATTCAAATATACCTGGATGATCCCCAGCTAATGTTTGTCTAGTCAGTTCTTAAAACCCTTCAGTGACACATGATGTACAATCTCCCAAACTCCTCACTCAGACTTTCAGAGTTTTCCGTAATATATGAAATAAACCTCTCCTGCTGCAAATCCATCTGATTCCATCTTATTCTACCCTGGCTGAGCATGAAAGTCAGTTGATGAGTTTCCCTTTCAGAACAATTGTTTGCATATTTGGAGGCTGCTTATCTTTTTTAAAGCATTTTCTCTTGCAGACTAAAATATCTTATTTTAATATTTTTTTCCCCTTATGGGTTATGTTGTCTAAATAATCCTTAGTGGTCTTCAAAGGGCTGTCAACAACTCATCCATGTTTGGAAAACAAGGATGTGGTATCCCTACTGAGATTTTCCCAGGATTCAGTATGGAGCATTAGAGAAAAAGGGGGTCAGAGCCTTTGCAAACTATTTTGTGATCTGCCCTTTAGAATTTAAATTTAGAGTGAAAATCTGGCACCAGCTCTTCCTTAAAATATGGAAGAAGCATTATAAATAATGGGCTTAAATCATGAAGTCTTTGATTCCAAATATTCTCCAAATTAGGCTAATTTTACATGCCAGTGTGCTACAGAACTGCATGGTAAAAGCACATGGGGACAGTTGGCAGGACATTCATTTTGCAGCAGAGGTCAAACACTTACTTGTTTCATTTTTAGTCCCCACATTGAGCCACTGACATCTATAACAAATAAAATGTTCTTGGGCAGCGGATCAAGATTTTCCGGGGCAAAGAAGTGAATAAAATAGCCATTGAAAATCTGCAAAATAAAATAAAAAAATCACAGTGAAATGAGCTATAGAAAAGATTTCAGAAAACTCAGGACAGTGACAGAGTTCTTAGTTTCTTAGTTTCTTAATGAGTTAATTATTTTTTTCCCTATTATCTTTTTCTCTTTATTGGCCAGTTCTAACTTTCAGCTCTGCACATTTTTCTACTCTTACACCATTTTTACTCAATAAAAGCAGAGCCTGGTTCTCAAACAACTTCCATGCCCTAGCATGAGGAGGAATGAAAAATGCTTTGAAAAAGACTGTTCTGCCTGTAATAATTCAACCTCATAACTCAGCTCCATGTTAACATAAAAATAGTGATGTTCTGGTTGTCTCCTTGTGATGTATTGGTACAACATCCAATGACTCCATCCTCTGATTCTACATTAAATCACCACAGTGCTGCCAGGTATAAAGGCATTGGCTTTTGGACATGACAGGAATCTTCTCCTATTATATGTAAGCCCATGTCTTAGTCATAAATTAAATAAATCCATTCTGCCCACTTAAAATCCCTCTGTTCTTTCAATTGGATACAGAGCTCGTCCTCATGCTCATCCCCCTGAAGGATAGGTTTAGCACAGTGTGCTGAAGGACAGCAATTCCTTTATTCACAGCTCTCTGGTCCCAGCTGAGCAGCCACACTTACTTCCAGCTCTCCCCCCGTGGTTTCTCTGTTCACATCATATTGCACCACAAAATTTCCATCCACGGCCGTGGACGAGCACTTGGGGCATTTTCTCTGCTGAGCCATTGTGGGTTTGAAAGAAACGTGAGCCTTGAAGGGAGGAGAGATCATCAGTCAGGCAGTGCTGTGTGAGAGGGGATGATGGACACAGACAGACTCCACATCTCCATGAAGTACCTGATTTCAATTCTGCTTTCATTATTTGTGGAAAATGGACTTTGTCACTTCAGGAGAAAAACAGCACTAGGGTTTGCCTGGATATGTTGATTCAGTAGTAGCAACTGTGACACAAATCACACAACCCATCTACAGCACCAAATATTTCAACTAGAGCTGTGCAAACCATTTCTATTAAGCAATATATCAGGTTTTATTAACATTTTCCTAGTTGAAACTATCCATAATTTTATCAACATTTTTAATAGGTTTCTAATTAACTTTTTCCCCAAACAAAGAGGATTTTTATTTGTGAATGGAGTGGTAGGAAACATTTTCATTAGTCATGTGATTGATCATGCAGATTTCTTTTTTTTTTTCTGTTTTAACTGAATAACTTGGAATTGTCTGAGAAGATAAGACTTAATGTAGACACATAGTACCTCTAAAATAAATTGCTAAACCAGGAACAGGGGTGAATTTGAATAACAGGAAACAATACTGCCTGGCATATTACTATGGAATTAAAGACAGGTTTTGCCACATTTTTGCACTCTTCCAGCAGGCACAAAAATTTGCCAGGACTGTGTAAAGTGTGAAAACTGAAGATTCAGTGCCATTTCCAGTCTGTGACTGGTTACCTTTTTCTCCCCCTTGGAGATGGTGGTGATTCCATCGAAGTGATCTCCCAGTGAATTGGGAACGTGCACGTAGCGCAGCCCCTGCGGCTCAATGATGCGGACGTCCACCTGAGGGCAGGGAGGGGGGACATTGGGGAGAGCTGCCCCATCCCTGGAGGTGTTCAAGGCCAGGCTGGACAGGGTTTGGGGCAACCTGGTCTACTGAGGGGGAAATGTGTCCTGTCCCCACTCATAAAAACGGCTGAGAATCTCCTGGATCGTGACTCACTCACTCAGAACCACTTGGGCAAACAAGCTTTGACATTTTTATACTCTTGTATAAACTTGGCTTAGGAAAATGAACAATACTTGCTATTTATTTGGAACAGTGCTTTTCACAAAAACCCAAACTTCATGAGGTAGCATCCTATGGGAGCTGATGATCTCTGGCCATCCCTCCACAACCATGATTTGTCTTAGAATCCCAGAATGGTTTGGGTTAGAAGGAATCATAAAGTCCATCCAGCTCCAAGCCCCCTGCCATGGGCAGGGACACCTCCCTGAAAACCATGGGTGCTTTCTCAGCAAGGATTCACCCTTGGGGTTCTTCCTACCCACCCCAGCTCTGCTTTACCTCCATGTGCTTGGCCAGGCGTCCTGGCTTCACAGAGATGACGTGCTCGTAGGAGCTCAGCTTCCTCCGGATCATTTCGTGGTAGTGAAGCTGGAACTGGATCCTCATTCCTGGGGGGACATTCACTTCGGTTTGGAAGTTCTCCATATCCAAGGCATTGCTCCTGAAAAGTCAGCTGTGGGGTTATTTTGAGAAAATACAAGGAGAAGGAAAAGCTTCTTTGCACTTTGGTTTAGATTAAGGTTTCTGATTTTAACTGTGGCCTCTGCCAGGGAGCTGCAGTTGTCTGTTAGCCCAGGGTGTTTTAGCAAGCTGAAGGCTGAAACACAGTTTAAATCCATGACAATTAAATATCAGAGCTGCTGTAAGAAAGCATTTTCCTTCCCAGGATTCCCCCTCATCTATCTCCTCCTGGGATGGCCCATCTCAGTTCTCCTGTGAGTAAATTCAGTACAGAACCCGTATGCCAGAGTGTTTATACCTGACTATTCCTGCAGCTTTGCCTCTGGCTTTTGCTTGAGCATACATTTTCCTGGCTTCAGATTTTTCCCGAATATGGCTGGTAAATGTGATACCATTGATATCCCTAGGAGAGAGAAGCACAGTCAGCTTGCAAAAGAAACAACTTCACAATCAAGGCCTGTTTCTTCAGTTTACATCAGTGATACCTAAGCTGGTGGGAAAAGAAATAACAAGGTTCTTGTTTAACCCCAAAGTAATGAATTCTGATTTTCCCTAGAGCTCTATCTTTTTCCCTACCTGATTTTTATTTCAAGTAGCCAACACTATTGTGCTCTGAGGAGGATCTGCTCTCCTCCACCTCATTCACACTATTCCCACGTTTTGGGCAGGGAAGGCAGCTCCTGATGTCATCCATGGCTGGTTTGGAACAGGGATCAGGACATCTCCTGACCAGCAACCTGGCTGCTGCCTCTCTGAATGGATACTGAACCAGGGCAGTTTCTGTTCAGTGAGGGCTCTGATTTGGGTCTCTCTTCTTTGGTCTGGCAAGGTGAGGGTTTAACCTATTTGAGATTTTGTCCATTTTTGTTGATGTTGACCAATAGCTCAATAATAACTGGAGAGGAAGACCTGGACAGACAGACAGACTGATGACATGAACCTCTTAAGAAAGCCTGCAAAAATTACACTGAGCCTGGAAAACAATGAGAGCTTTTTGGGTTTACAAATGCCTCCTTCCCAGCCATTGAATGCTTCAGAGGACAAGGCTAACACCTGAGCACTGCTTACATGGTAAAGTTGTCAATGAAAGCTCCTTTGGGGACTTGCACATCAAACACGATGGGCTGTGGTCTCCTGGCATTGTTCACCATCTTGGCTTGGATCATGGTGTTGGCCAGCCGAGATGTGATGGTGGACTGCACCTTGTAGCTGTAAAGGCCTATCTTGTCATCATCCTCCACCTGCATTTGACAAAATCCCTCTATAAATAAAAATAAAAAAGGCCCTGGAGGACAATATCAATCGTTTTTGTTGTCTCAGTGGCACTTTTTAATTGCTGCTCCTTACAATATGGCAGCTAGAGGGGAGATGAGCTCAAGTTCAGGACATCTCCATATTTAACTTCAAAATTGAGGCAGGATATTCATGTGAATATAGTTCATTATAACATTTCAGCTGAAAAAGGCATTTTTTAAGCTGGAATCTTCTCCTTGCTTTTCTATGAGTGCAATCCAGCATGGAAAGCTACACAGCAATCCTGAACATCATATAATGAGGAGGAGAGAGCTCACAATTTCAGTAAAAGTCCTAAACAGAGGAGACTTGAAGCATTGATTACTAACTTAATGTTGAAAATGGTTAAACCACAGCAGGGGGATAACAGTATTTAAATGCTTTATTAAGACATTGTCTTTGCCTAATCATTTTTGATGCTTATTTCTCCATATTTACCATACCCTTCTCCCTCCAAGAGCAGATGTATCAACAGTATTGTGCAAACAGCTCTCTGTTTAAAGAAAATAGGTTAATACCCAGCCAGCAGTAAAAACAAGGAACTGAACAAACAGAGGGATTGATTTCCAAAAAATGGTTAACTAGAAAATCACTTTGTTCAGTGTTATTTACCACAGGAAAAGAGAAATACTCACCAGATCTCCAACATACCCCCAGTCAGATGTGCTCCTCTGGAAAAGAAAAATATGAAGGGGATATTTCAGCAAAGCTAAGAACACTGGCTGTTTCAAGACAGGGATCAGTATCTGAAAATTGCTTTCTAAGATTATTAATCACAGAATCTTGGGGTTCACAGAACCATAAAGTTTGGAGAAGACATCTAAGATCAAGTCTAACTGTTAACCCAACACTGCCAGGGTCACTAAACATTTACATGTTTTTTAATATTTCCAGTAATAGTGACCCCAACACTTCCATGGGAAGCCTGTTTCAGTTCTTGACAACCCTTTAAGGGAAGAGTTGTTCCCTAATATCCAATCTAAACCTCTCCTGGAACAACTTGAGGCTGTTTTTTCTTGTCCTGTCCCTGTTCCTGGGAGCAGAGCCCAACTCCCCTTGCTGTCCCCTCGTGTCAGGAGTTGTGCAGAGCCACAGGGTCCCCCCTGATCCTCCTTTTCTCCAGGCTGAGCCCCTTTCCCAGCTCCTTCAGCTGCTCCTTATCAGACCTGTGCTCCAGATCCTTATCCAGCTCCATTGCCCCTCTCTGGACATGAATGAGAATTAGTCTGAGTTTCCAGACAAAGTGTAAATATTCCTTTTGTCTGATTTCATGTATTTCTACACAGGATGTTGCAGCATGTGATCTCCCAGCTGTGCCTCAGAACCTGTCATAAACAGGACAGCTTTCTNTTCAAAAAAAAGGGAATCTTTTTTCTCAGGTTTTTTTTTTTTTTTTTTTTTTTAAAGAAAACATTCTCTTCTAGAAAAACATTCTTCCTGAAAACAAATCATGCTGGCAGAAAGTCATCCTCAACATGTTTGTTATTAACAGAAAAGTTCTCTTTGTTTTTCTGTGAAAAGTGGAAAACCCTCAAACCCTTTAGCTCACTTTCTTGCTATTTACATTAGAAAATATTCATTTATGTATGACATGTAATATATATGAATTGAAAAACCCACTCTGTAATCGATATTACATTTACATGCTTGTGCCTATGGAAGTTAGTTATGCATGCATTACTTAGACGAAATTGCTCATTAATGGTTGAGGTTTTCCTCTGCCCTGTGAATTGCTCCATTTGGAGATTTCTATGGCAAGGTACTGACATCTTGTGGTCATTTGAATAATTCTGTTTAATTCCTCCCAAAAAATCACCACCACATAAGGAATATTTATATTAATCCCTTGAAAGGGATTTTGGCTCAACTAGATGCAACTTTTTAATGCAGGGATCTACTTTTAAATTATCATCACAACCAGGCCAGCTCAGCTCTCCATGGTCAAGAGGACCCAAAACCACAGAGATGCTCATGAAATCAGCTTTAATCCTGTGGTACACTGGAAGATTGCTCTGCAATTGTTGAGTTCATTTGGAGGCAATTAATACACTGTTCTAGGAAAATCTTGTGCCGTATAAGAGATGATGATGTCAGAGCAAGTTCACCTTAAAGATGTGATTTTAAGGACTTTAAAAGGCAGATGGAGAGGATTTCTGTGTGCCAAGAACAAATGCAGGTTTTCATTTTCCAGCTCTGAAGGCTCTACCTGAACCATTCACACTGGGATTTCAGGATATGGAAGTTTATGGCTCTCTAGAGACTCTCTGCAAACCCTGATGGGGTGATCCTGTCACACCCCACAAACTTCACTGTACAGTGAACTGGACCTTCACACCTGATAAAGGAGCAGACCATGAAGAGTCATTTTTTGGCCCCACACACACCCTTGGCATCACCAGCTTGAATGCAAATTAAGATTAAACCAACATTAACTGAAACAAATTTAATTTTGGAAAGATGAAGACCAAGTCCTTGGAACACAGGGTTTGTTTTATTGGGGTACTTTTCCGGTTCTCAGCTTAGGGCTCCTGACCCACTTTAGGAATGGTGGTTAAAGCTTTTGGGATGCCCAGGTTTCCCTCCTGGCAGTTCTTGGTGGAGAGAGGGGGTAGCTGAAGGAGAGGGATTTTATCAGTGGCCCATGGAGTGACTCCCATGGCTTTGTTAGACACGGGCTGGGCCAGCCTTACCCCTGGGAACTCGGAGGTTGCAGAGGCAGCCACTCCAGCAGGACAGGAGGACAGAGCTGTACCTTTATCTTCAGGTACCTGAACCCCAGAATCATGGAACACAGAATCACAGAATGGTTTGGGTTGGATGGAACCCTAAAGATCCTCCAGTTCCACCTCCTTTGCCATGGCAGGGACACCTTCCACTAGACCAGGTTACTCCCAGCCCCATCCAACCTGGCCTTGAAGATCCTGCTTCTGAGTGCTGATGTGATTATTGAGAACAGGGACCTCTGTGGTACCTGACACTCCTGCTATTTCCAGCAAGTGGGTTCATGGCTGATTCTTGCTTTTAAACCACATCCAGACCTGTTGTTCACTGCACAAAACCAGGATCTTGAGCCATATCTGATGAGTGCCAAATTGCTAATCAGAATGAAGATAACAAGTGCCTCAGGAACAGTTTGAAGGACAGATGTTGAGCTCTGTCTTCAAATACTGAGATGCAACTTCTCCTGAAACCTGTGCAGGACATGGATATTTAACCCTTCACAGTGATCTTTATTCAAATCACTGTGCATGGGCATTGCAGCTATTTAGTAAAATCAGGAGAGCAGAATCACAGATGTTCTGCATGTGAAATTTCTTTTCTATTGGGGCATGAAAAATATTGAAAAGCAGACTCCCAACATGAGAAACTGGAAAGAAGATGTGATCTGCAAGTGTTCATGGCCAGGTTGGACAAAGCTTGGGGAAACCTGGTCTACAGGGAGGTGTCCATGCTAATGGCAGGGTGTTGGAATTAGATGATCTTCCACGTCCATTCCAACCCACACTATTTCAGGTTTCAGTGATTCTATGATCTACCTGGAATGCCCTTCCAGTTCTCTGAGGTGCTGTTCCCTCATAATTCACCTCTTTTCCTGTAACTTCCTAACCAGTTTTAAACATACTCCAAATCCATTGCAGCCTATTCACATTCCTTTCAGGGGATCTGCACTGTGAGATGCAAGAAGAGAAATTTCAGACCTAAGACTTGGCAGAGTTTGCCTTCAGGGTGCTGCAGAAGGCTCCTTGTCTGTTTGGTTATATTTACATCCTGGCAGCTGGAGGAGTCTCCAACCAGCTGATTTAGGAAGAAAATCTTCAGTGTGAGGGTGGTGAGGTCCTGGCACAGGATGTCCAGAGAAGCTGTGGCTGCTCCATCTCTGGAAATGTTCAAGGCCATGTTGGGTGGGGATTGGAGCACCCTGGGCTAGTGGAAGGTGTGGAAGGGGTTCCACAGGGAGGTTGGAATGAGATGAGCTTTAAAGTCCCTTCCAACCCAAACCATACCACGATTTGATCATCCCATCCTATCTCTTTCCATCTTTCCTTCCTGTGCTGCCTCTCCTAGAGGGGAAACCAGGCAGGCAGAACAGGGAGGAAAAGGTGTGAGCTCACCCAGCTCTGGACAGCCAGAGATCAGGACCCAGATCTGGGAGACTGCAGAACATCCCACCTCACAGGGTGCCTCACAGGTCTAGACACTTTATCTGTGTCCAGAACAGAGATAAGAGCTGTGCACCCCCACACAGAGGTTCACAAGGTCACCTGCATTCCAGCCCATGCTGTGGTCACGAGGACCCCACACACACCTGAGGCACAGCATTTTGGGATTTACTCAGGAGCAAAATAGCAGAATACCTTATCTGTACCTAGAAAAAACATCCTCTGCATTTACAGCCAATCAACAGGGTCTGCAGGCAGCTCTGTTGCCTTGTTGCCAATGGGCTGCTGAGCTCTTTGCAGAAAAGGATAGTGCTGAAAAACTAATTTGGGAGACAGCCTTCCTGTAGTGATGAACAGTAAATAACTGTGTGCCTGCTGCTGGCCAAGAGCTGCTGTTTCAAGATGATTTGCACAGTTCAGTTTAATCTCATTGATATTTTTATTGTGACTTAACTATATAAGAGTAGCTGAGATCTTAGTTCTATTGGTTTGCAAAGATTTATTTGATAGGTAAAGGATGGGAAATTATGTCAGGGAATAAAAGCAATAACTGGTATAATGAAACCAGTGGTAGAATTGTAAATTACTGCATGTATATGTCTGTGCCTCAATGTATCCAGAAATTTTGGGAACAGAGGCAACATAATGCATGTGGCACTGATACAGACACATTGGAAAGAAATGATGCCCTGAAGAAGTGCAGCTAGGAGGGATTTCTGTTTAGATCATGATTCAATTATTTAAATACTGGACTGGCACGTGTGAAGAGGCTTGACTCATACTCATGCTAAAATCTGCCATTTTCTTCCACTGCTATGCAGGCTTTAGGTATCAATGAGTTCCATCCAAAGTCTTAGGATAAAGGAAAATCAGGTTTGCCTCTATGCAATTTCAAAGTCTCTGGGAAATCCAACATTTCTCAAGAGGATCTTTTGTTTTCACTACGTTGAACAAGCTCAAGAAAGGCAGCACCAGAGCCTGATGGAGGACAAGGTCCACTCTGATCATCATTTCTTTCATGCAGTGCAATGAAAAAAACAATACATTCAAACAACTGAATTCATGAGCATTATTATGTAAAACACAGAAAAACCCTTGCAATGCTGCTCTACATGTTTCTGTCTCCTAGGCCAACCAACTAGAGTAATCTACAACCCATCAGTGTGCTGCAAACAAATTTTCTTTCCAGTTTTCAGACCCCACCAGCTCATCACTGAGTGTCTCTCTTCTGACCAGAGTTAAATATGAATGGATGGGCTGAATGTTTACAGCCTACACTTGCCAGTGTCTGAAGTCCTTTTCCATTTTCTCATGGAAAAACCTCACCCATTTCAGTGGGATTTTCCCCAGACATGAAGTTAGACAGGTATCTCCATTGTTTATCACCTCAGGAGCACAGACAGAGAACAAAGCCCTGTGCTTAAGGGAGAGCAGCAGTTCTTGTCCCAGAGATATGGAAATCTCAATTCCTAGAAAAACCAGTTGGTCCCACATGATTGAGCACTCACAACCCTGGACATGGAAAAAGACACCTGGAGAGAGCTCCCAGGCATTGTGGCTTCCCTCTTCGAAGCATTTCTGGGTACTGTACCTGGTACCTGCCATTTCTCGCCTTGGAGCTTGAGGGAAATCCATCAATTTCCAGATCAATCAGGTTTTGCACTTCCTAGAGGAGGGAGAAGAAGAAAGAGTTGCTGCTGCCTTACTGTTTGATTTGTCACTTGATTTATTATTGATCAGCACTTTACAGGAGAGTTCCAAAGGGAATTACCTCCCCTGGATGCTAATGGGCAGCAGAAGCACAAAACATCTCAGACCAAAATCCTCACACATTCAGTTTCCCTCAGTGGCCAACCAGCTCTACAAACCCCTGTAAAATCATGACCTTTACCATCATTTTACAGCCTTTCCTTCTGAAACAAGGAGTAATATTTAACATGAAATGACCACAAAGAGCAAGAGGCAGATGATTATCATCAGGATGGGTCTAGCCATGGAAACTACAGCCACTGATCTCACTCAAAGCAAGTTCAGAGAATTTCTGCTTAAACAAGTCAGAAATTGTCTCTGGTTTTACACCAATATACCTGAGAACTAAACTCCCCCAATGACAGCAAAAGAAAATCAAGTCTTTTCCAAGTGCAAAGCTGCACTGATTCATTTAGAAGTGTGGGTCACACCACAGCAATATTCTTAATTAAATTTTGTTATGAATTTAATTTATGGCAATAAAGAAGTGTAAGTGCATGAGTTCCTTTCTGACTTATGTGATAGCATACACACAAAGGTTTGCATAAAACTAATTTAAATTGTTTAAGCACATTGATGTTAATTTGATAAGGCATCTACAGCTACAAAGAACCGCAGCTCTGGAATTTTTTTCCTGGGAATTGCAAACCCGGTTTTAAAATCTCATTGAGTCAAGAAAATGTCTGTAAAAATAAAGAAAAATAGGATATCCCACCTCACTGAAGATTTTTATTAATCCTGCAAAGGAAAAGAAAACCTCATATCATCCCTGCTGACTTCATAGAAATATTTCAAAACTACAATGTGGAAATGGGTGTAGACACCAAATCTAAGTTCACCTGAGCCTGAGGGTTTAAATTTAGACTCAGTTTCAGAGTCAAAGCTATAACTATACTTCTTTTCATCATTGTGTTATCCCAAGAAATGATGGTCTCTTTTATAAATTCTCTCATCCCTCTGCTGAGGAATGTAAAGTCAGTAGGCTATCCACTATATATTTGAATTCCTGCTAACAAAAAGCCAATTCCATACAAAGCCTTGCTGAAGTTCACATTGTTCCTCACAGGACACTCCATCCAGAAAGATGTCTGGGTGCCCTGTTTCTGCTTACTCCAGGGAAACAGGGTATAAAATATTCTGAAGATCTGAGTAGAGAAGCCAACTTAAATGTTTAAAGGTTAAAACCACACCAGAAAAGGCAACACTGAAGTAAAAATATGAAATCTGCTTGTAATTTATTTTCGACTTATGCTCACACTCTCCCTTTAGTAATATTAAATAATAATAATAATGAGCTTTAATAATATTTAAGATACCCCCAGAAGTACAAATGAAGACCAATTACCAGAAAAATTTACAGCTAAAAGTAGAAGAGAACCTTGAAGCAGTGACAAAGTTCTGCTCCCACTGCCTCTACTGTCCAGATTTCAGCAAGGAAGGGAGGCCTGGGCGCTGCCTCCAAATACTCACATCTGGGATGTCGTCGATAACCAGGTCAAAGCCCCCCACTCCAGAAATGAGGAACAAAACCAGGAATCTCCTCAGACCCCTCATTTTCTTCCAGCTTGTTCCCTCCTGAGAACAGCCTGCACAGGTACAGACACAAGTTCTTCCCTTCTCTGAGACAAGTTCAAGGAAACAGCCCAGGTTTATGCAGCATTTTGAGCAAAGTTCTGAAATGCTGACTTTGTTTAGGCCATAGGTAAATATTAGCCTTGCAACACAAGCCTGAGCTGTGGTGCCTGAGCAAGGGTTATCCAAATAGTGTCTTCACCCTCCTCTGCCCTCGATAACAGCACTGCCTTGGATAGGCTCACTCCTTGCTTTTGTAGCTTCCCGTGATGTTTGACTAATTTCCTGCTAGGCACAGAGCTTGCACTATCCAAAAACTTCAAAAGATCTCAGCAAGAACTCCAGCTTGTCTGTTTAGAGCAAAGGAGGCAAAGTTTGGTTCTCAGCGTGATGGAGGCAGCAATGCTGGGCTTCTCCAAGGGCCCTCCCACCCAACCAACCCACAGGGGCTGGCAGAGACCTTGGGGTTGGATCCTGACCCACACAAATGCCCTTATTTTCCATTCTGCTGGGAAAAAAAACCAAAAAAACAAAACAAAAACAAACAAACAAACAAAAAAAAACCCACCAAAAACATAGCTGATGATGTGATAGTTCTAATTTTCAAAAATCAGTCACATGAGAACATCTGATATTTTCAAGTGCACATTCTATAGCTCCTGGGTGCTTTTGAAACAGTTTTGTTTTGCCTCCCTGGTTCTTTGGGTGCTTAAAGTGATGAGATAAAGAGAGCAAAGAAAAAGGGGGAAAGAAAGGAAGAGGATGCTTTTCGGAAAAGTTGTTGGGGTCTCCCTTCCACTTTTCCACAAGAAAGGATTGTTGGAGATATCTGAACAGCTTCAATGCAAATGACAGAATTACTGTGTGAACTGTGGGACAAAACAACTGTCAAATATAGAATAGAATAGAACAGAACAGAACAGAACAGAATAGAATAGAATAGAACTGTCCTGTCCCATTACAGTGCTTTTTCTTGTAAGCTAGATTGTGGTATACAATATTCACTATACAATACTAACAGTATTCTGTTATCTTCCCTTATGTTATGTCATGCTTCAATATTTCAGTAAAAGATTTCTGTGTCACAAGTCTGCTGTTACTCATCCTTTCTCCATCTTTCCCACAGATGGTTTCTCAGTCTGAGCCCTGAACTTACACCTAGAAGTTCAGGAATGACAGCAGAGCCTTTCAGCTCACTGCCAGGTAAGAGAGGTGGGAGAAGTGATGTGTTTGGAGAAGGGGAGTGTACAGAAGGGGAATAGAGAGGATGGGAGCAAGGGTTTTTTTTTTTTAATAACCATAGAATAATTTAGGTCAGAACAATAATCATAGAATAATTTAGGTCAGAATAATTTGAGGTCATGGCCCTCAAAACCATCTGGTCCAACCCTTAACTCACCACTGCCATGCCCACACCAAGTTCCACACCCCCATTTTTTTTTTTAATACTTCCAAGGGTGGTGATGACACCACTGCCCTGAGCAGCCTGCTCCAGTGCTTGACACCACTTTTGGTGATGAAATTTTCCCTACTGTACAACCTGAATATCCCCTGGTGCAACTTGAGGCCATTTCCTCACATCCTACTGCTGGTGACCTGGGAGAAGAGATCGACTCTAGCCTGGCTGCCCCCTCCTGTCAGGGAATTGAAGAGAGTGAGAACTTCACCTCTGAGCCTCCTTTTCTCCAGGCTGAGCTCCTCCAGCTCCTTATGGTGCTCCAGACCCTTCCCCAGGTCTGTTCCCTTCTCTGGACACTTTCCAGTGCTTCAATTTCCTTCCTGTAGTGAGGGGCCCAAAAATGAACCCAGGATTCAAATTGTGGCCTCACCACTGACAAATTCAGGGGGATGTTCTCTGCCCTATCCTGCTGACCCCATTATTTGTGGTACAATGTGGCAGTGTTTGAGTTAATTACCTCAAAGTTAGCTTGGGAAAACCCTCCACAGGTGGCACTGGAGCTATGGCTGGCAGGGCTTCTCCAGGGCTGCAAGAGCAGCAGGACAGGGCAGCCAGCCTTCGCTTGGCTGAACCCAGTTTAGCTTGACTTTTATGTATAAACTGATTTTTGTTCACTTATGGGCCCCTAGTTTAGGGTGACCAGTCCTGTCTCATCAGAAATTTAAAGCTGTTCTGGAACCATCTGGGCCTTTGGACCAGGAAGAAAATCACTGGTGCTCTGAAGAGATTAAGTCCTTTTAGAACAAAGTTCATTTAAAAAAAAACAAGTTTGTATCTGCTTATTTCAGTCCTCTCACAACCACTAATCTGTCTTAGTGGGGTTTTTTTTGGTAAAAATACCAAGCTTGGGAAATTAGTGTGACCACTAGATGGCACAAACTACTCAAACATATTGCCAAAAGAGCCCAAAAAGCTGCAACCTCTCAAACTACAGACAATATACGGGTGAAACAAGTGCTGAGGATGCTCAGAGCCCTCCCATCAGTTTAGGTGAACCTCTCCAGGATTTCATGAGAAGGACAGGCTCTCAGTAGGATGTTTTGTGCTCTGTGTCCATTGGGTTGTTCCATGAGTCGTCCCCTCATGGCTGGGATTCCTCTGGAAGTTTTCATTGGACTGTCTGCCCTAAACCACCTGAATTAGTCCTCTGTAGAGCCTGTCCCTCTGAATAATTAAATTTTGCTAGTTTGGCTTGCACCTGGGGAGAAATGTCCCCATTTCTGTGTCTGGTGAGATAGCCAGCATCCTCTTCCTGTATTGAATTTTGTATCTGGAAATTTCCAGTGATCCAGGTGAGAGCAGGGTGTATCTGCAAGGAACAGACTTGGTGTGACTGCCCTGACATTAATCCCATCACACACCACCCATTCAGGGAAATTATATATATAGGGATGTACAGCAGTGCCCCAGACACAATCAGACATCCCCAGAACCAAGGCCCTTTGGCAGAGACTTTGGGTGATTTTCATCAGAATAATATCATATTTGGAAGTTTTGAAATGCTCTGCTGGGCCATGGTGCACACAGCAGGGAGATCAGCAGACAGTGAGACTCCAGAAAATACCTTTCTACTCTTCTCTGCACTGTGGAACCCTACCTGGAGGACTTCATCCACGTTTGGAGTCTTCAACGTGTCAAAAAATTGTTAAAGTAGTTCCAGAGGAGGCCACAAAGATGCTCTGGGGGCTGGAGAACCTCTGGTATGGGGACAGGCTGAGAGAGCTGGGGGTATTCAGCCTGGAGGAGAAAAGGCTCTGGAGACACTTTAGTGCACCCTTTCAGTATTTACAGACTGACTGACTTTATCTGGACATTTAGTGACAGGACAAGAGGCAGCAGTTTTAAACCAAAAGAGGAGATGTTTAGATTTTATATTAGAAAGGAATTCCTTTTGCAGACAATGGTGAGGCACTGGAACAGGTTGCCCAGAGAAGAAGTGGATGCCCTGTCCCTGGAAGCGTGCAAGTCCAGGCTGGAGGAACCTGGTGGCATCCCTCCTTATGGTAGGAACTAGATGATCTTTATGTTCCCTTCCAACCCAAACCATTCTGTGATTCTTTCAGGGACCCAGGCACCTCTCAGTAGTATCAGAACAGGGGACCAGATCCCATCAGATGTTTCAGAGGAGATTTCTTAGATTAAGACCTGAAGGAAAATGTGGAATGCAATTCCCTGAATTTCATGGTAATTAATTTTACCTCTGTTCCAATATCTATGACTACACCTGTGTAACCCTTTCGGACTCTTGCCAATTTCTTGATCCGGTTGCTGGCTTTGAATGCCACTAAATAGTACAGACTGTAAGTGCTTTGGGTACATTTATTTGGTGGTTCAGACACTTCTGGTTGGGCATTTAACCCTGCATGAGGTCACCAAGGTGCTGGTGTTTGTGTGTCAACACAAACTCCTTGATATAAAAGGATCTGTTCCAGGTGAAATGTAGGAGAAAGCCCAGCTGTTGGATCATGCCTCTCTCTCTGCTGTCTCTACTCATGCTGGCTGCAGGCACAGCAGGAAATTTAATTTGCTGAGCCCCCATCCAAAGAGCAGCTGCTCATCTTGCTAAGTCTGCAAAAGTCAGCATGGAACACGTCTGATGTGAACACACCTGAGTAACTGCTTGTCCCAGACTCAGGCAGCATCCCCTGAGCTGTGCCTGCCACGTTCACACCCCAGAGCAGGAGAATAGATTCCAAGGAGGAGGAAGAGGGGGTAATGTGAACAATCAAGACCCCAGGCTCAGTGCTCACTCAGCAAACCTAACCACATTAAAACACACCTTGGTTTTACCCACGTGCTGTGTCCTTATGTGCCCTTGCTGAGGGGAGCATAAGCAGAACTGGCTGTTCCTAATCCCTTTAGGAAGGGCAGAGCTTTTCCCAGCTCACTCTCTCATGCCCCTTGGTTATCCTGTACCTGCTGGAGGATCCTGTTCTGGCTTGAATGCCCTCCTTTCTCCAGGTGTGCTTAGGCTCAGCTTTATTGCACTATCTTTGCAGGGTCTCACTGTTCTGGTACACCCTGGTCATCAGATCCCCCCCAGGGCAGTGGGAGATACAGAGTGGCCAAATGCTGGAGATGGTGGGATTTGGATGATATTCCAAATGCCTCCTGACTGTGCAGTGGTCATTTCAAACTGGCAAACATCTCCTCTTCCTGACCAGAAACTACTGTCACCCCTAGGGTTAGCAGGCTACTTTTGACTCACTTTCAGAGAGGTGTCTTGCTTCTTTTTGGTTTTCCAGAACAGGAGCAAAAACATTCCATATGTATTGGTTTAGGTGCTTCTTTTCAGCATTTCTAAACATATGCTGTAAGACTTTTACACATCTGTGTCCCCAGAGTGAGACACAGAGCAGGCTGAGACCATCCTAACGTCGGTAGAAAGGGCACAGGAGGGTGCAGCCCTATTTCCCATGCTGCTCCCATTTACTTCTCTGTCTGAGCTAAGCAAAACGTAAAGGAGCTGAAACTAACCGGAAACAGATGAAAAATACTTAAAACCATATTTTTTTATGTGTTCTTAAGCCAGGTCTCAGCCTCAACCATCACAGTGTCTTCTCTGATTCCTAAATGGATGGTTGAGACCTCTTCCACTGCACTTTGAAACAGTGAGGAGTTGAAGAAAACGCTTCAACTGTCTTCTGGCAGGGATCAGATCAGCAGAGGAACCACTCGGGGTGTCTCTGGGGGCCTGAAGCATCCTGTCCCAGCCTCCCTCCAGCTTTCTGCCAGCATCTTCTCTTCCCATCCACATCAGCCCTTCATCATTCCCAGCAGTGCTGCCCAGTTCTGCAGCTCCCATTGAAGGTGTGGCCACTACAGAAGCCTTTGTACCTGACAGTGATCCTGGTGGGAAAAGGACTGGACAGGTTTTTGATTCCTTCCCCCTGCCAGCAATGCCAGCAGGGCCTCATGTGTGAATTTGGTGTCATCTTGGCTGGAGCCATCAATTTGCTAATAAGGAGTCCCAAAGATGCTGACCATGACTGTCCCTCTGTTCCATCTCCAGCTGCCCTCTTCCCTTCTGAAAGGGGAGCATCTCAAAAACACACGTGAAATTTGGGGGACACAAAGCTTCAGAAAGGCCAGAGAGACACTGAGACACTCACTGGACTGTGACTGCCACGGATGGGAGATGATCCACAACAGCTCCAGGCCCTGGTGGCCCAGAGCTGGAAAGGAAAAAGAAGATAACAGTGGTTTGTATCATGTCAGGTTTGTAGGAAAGGAAAAGGAAAGGAAAAGGAAAGGAAAAGGAAAGGAAAAGGAAAGGAAAAGGAAAGGAAAAGGAAAGGAAAAGGAAAGGAAAAGGAAAGGAAAAGGAAAGGAAAAGGAAAGGAAAAGGAAAGGAAAAGGAAAGGAAAAGACCCCAAACCAAAAAAACAAAACAAAGCAAATAGAGGAAGTTTGTGTCTGCTAGATTTGAGAAGTTAATGCTGTTACAGAAAAACAAAGTAGCAGATGCGGCTGATTTGAGGCGAGGTGAGCGCTGCAGATACAAGTTCCTGAGTGCCTGGAGGTGAGAACTGCCGGTCGGTGCCAGCTGGCAGAGTCATGCCCCAGGAACGTCCCTGGCAGCATCCAGCCCATCCCACAAGTGTCCATCTTCCCACGGGGCTGGTGTGGCAGGAGAGGAAATGCCTTTGGGGAATGGAGGGAAGAGCAGGAGGTCATCCCGGCTTTGTCCAGCTGGGAAACACAATGTGGATAGCGAGAGGGAGGTGGAATTCCGTGTCTTGGCCACCTCCGCTGTCGGGCGGCTGCCAAGGTGAGGGTGCGGAGGGAGCCCTGCCCTGCCCCGTGGGCAGATTTCCTAAACCAGCCAGGGCTTTCCAGATGGGGAGTAAGAGAAGCTTTCCCTTCACAGAGGGTGGAACCAGAGGGTTTTACCACCCCTTAGGAAAGCCCCAACCTTGAAGCACGTCCTGGGCTTGTGCTCCCTAAGGGAGTGGGTAGGAGACACCGGCACTGGAGCACCATCGCTGCCCTCCCTCAGCACCCAGGCAGGCGTAGGGACCGTCCCCTCAGCATTCCTCTCGCTGAGAGGGGCTGCAGGTGCCCAAATGACGAACGGCAGCTCCCCGGGGACCAGCAGCACCGCCCGTGTCCCGCAGGAGACCCGAGGGGGCTGAGGAAGAGCGCGGAGCCCGCGGAGGGATCCCGGCTGAGGGGGCGAGCCCCGCAGGGATTCCCCGCAGCACAGGAGGCCGCCCCGCGTGGAAAAGGGGCCGGTCCCGGGCTGGGAAGGAGGAGGAGAGGGTGGGACACTGTGTCTCCTGTCAGGCTCTGTCAGCTCCGCAGGCAGCGAGAGGCAGCGGGGCTGGCTGTGCTCTCTCGGCGGGGCAGGAGCCCCGCAGCTCCTCTCCACCATGATCCTGTGGCTCTGCCTGTGCTGGGGCTTCTCCCCCTCGGCGGGGCAGCCCGACTCCGAGCTGATGGCCAGGTACCTGGAGGAGCAGCTGCTGGCGGACTACAGCATCGCCGAGCAGGTAGGGGTTAAGGCCGTGGGGTTGTTGGGGAGCATCAGGTGGCCGCGGCTGGCTTGTCCCTTCTTTACCTGCACTATCGACAGGCGGGGCAGGCTGATAAAAATGAATTTATTCCACCTGTCCGTGCGGCTCGGCTCCGTGGGAGGTGCTAAGCCAGGAGGTCACTCTGCCGTGGTGGTGCCGGTGTCCCTGGAAGGGTTCGGGCTGACATCCATCCCCACGGCCGGGCTAAGGAGACATTTCACAGGGACAAGGGAGGTAACGCCGTGTCCTGGCCACACTCCAGTCTGAGTAATCCCGAGTATTTCAAACTCGAGGGATAACTTGTTCTGCCTATGGTCTTACTGTACTTGATTTTTAACTCGTGCTGGATGAAACAAATCACATGAATTGCAGCTTCTAAAATGCTTCTTGACAACTAAAGAAAAAAAAAATCTACAATCCAGGACTATTATGCTGTGTTATCGTGTGGCTTAAATTTTCTGAGGAAATGGGATTGAAAGAGCAATGAACTTTTTGCAAGGGTTTGGGTGGTGGTTTAGGAGGCTTTGATCCATTTCAAGAGGAAAGTGTCCCGCCCATGGCAGAGGGGCTGGAACTAGATGATCCTTAGGGTTCCTTCCAATCCAAACCACTCAGATTCTATAAAAGCCTGAGCTTCAGGTCTGTGCTCACATCTATCAGGTCCATAAGAGACACCACATGTGACTTTGGGTCACTTAGGGCATCAGTCATTCATCTAAATTTAATCAGATCTGAAAGGCTTTGTAGCACCTGAGGCACCCATATGAGCCTGAGATTCAATGCAGGGACTATGGAATACCTGTGCCTTGCTGGAGGTCAGGTGGGATACTCCAGTTTCTCTAAAATGTCAGTATTTGTCTGTGTTTGGCATCTTCTGCCATGCAGCAGGTGAGAAAAGGGGGACTTTTCATGTGTATCTGTATTTATCCCTTCTAGAACAGAAAGAATCTCTCTCCAGAAGCATCCACATCTCTCCCCTTTGGAGACACCAAAACTTTGTTGTCAGTCCTGATTATTATGGATGCATATTCCTTTTTGGGGAATTCAGCCACAAACCAACACTGTTTTACAAACCCACCTGTCCAAGTGGGAGAGAATATGTCCACCACTACCAGTGGTGTGGTATCTGGGATCACTCACCTGCTTTAGGGGAAAAATCATTTCCAAAGCTCAAAGAACTGGCTCACAGTGCTGAAGTAACCCGGTTGATGTTGCTTGAGGCACATTAGAGTGTTTTCACAGAAGCCGTGCTGCTGGCAGGTCAGTGGTAGCAGCCACTTCCACCAGAAAAGCAGTGATGTTGTGGAGACCTGCTGCCCTGGGGTAGATCTAGAAGAGGACATCTGTCTGTCCTCACTGAACAACATCTGTCTGCCCTCACTGAATATCTGTCTGCCCTCACTGGACACCTGAGCCAGGCTGAGAACAGGCAGGTGCTCCCTTAGATTGAGATACTGCTCTAGAAACAAATCCACTG
>VXBR01009536.1:263993-335473 GCA_013400215.1 Cisticola juncidis | reverse complement strand
CTCCCCTCCCCTCCCGTCCCCTCCCGTCTCCTCGAATCTCCTCGAATCTCCTCTCCTCTCCCTTTTTCCCTTGGTTCCACTTTTACAAGATAGTGGCTAAAATAACACAGAAGGAAATAGTAAAAAATCTCATGGATGAAACTTTAACTTCCTCATTGGGCATTCCTGAGCTTTTCAATGCACGATATAAATACACATAAAATAATCTCTTTGGCAAAGGCTGCCACTATTTCAGAATAAATCAGCTGAAAGGGCAAATCAGGTAAAAAAAATATTGTATTCTTCTGCTCTCTGGGATTCCACTGACATTTTAAGATGGCACTTGGTTTCCCTCATTGACAAATGTCTTGCTTTGGGGAGGGACTTGATTTGGAGATGTGGTTGAGCTGAGTCTCACACCCTGTGAGAAGAAGTCAGAGGAGCTGATGAGAAGGGTGAAACGCTGAGTACAATTCATAGGTGAAGCACTTTGTTTCATAATAAGGTCTGTGGCTGAATTTTAATACATTTATTCCCATTTTGTACATAACTACTGCATTTATGTCACTGCACAATAAATACATAGAACCTGTGGAGAGTATTTAGGCAACAGATCTGCTTTTGGGCTAATATTTACATGGCTGAAGCTGTAGCATTAATTTAAATCAGTTACAGAATCATAGAATGATTTTGGTTAGAAGGGACCTGAAAGAGCATCCAGTTCCAAACCCTTGCCATGAGCAGAGACATCTTCCACTAGACCAGGCTGCTCAAAACCCCATCCAGACTGGCCTTCAATACTTCCAGGAATGTTCTTAGCATCCAGGGCCAGGGCTAAGGGCTCACTTTCCTGCCATCATATGGAGGGTCCCTTGCCAAGCACCATTTGCCAAACACCCCAGCACCTCCTCGCCTGAGACAGCCACATTCCACTGCTGAGCTTTGATCAGTGGGGCTGTTAATACACAAGAGACTCAGGTTTTAATTTTAACCAGAGGAACATTTGAACCTGGCCACGGGTGATCAGTCACACAGCCCCGTGTCTGGGATTAGACAAGGGACATGTCTGCTGCAAGCTGGACAGAATCCACTCACTCCTTAACTCTTTGCAGGTTGCTCACCGTGTCCCAAGACAGGCCAAGTTCCTGCAGAGGCTGGTATGTATCACACCCTGTCTTTATTTTTACCTTTACTTTTCCTGGATATGTGTGTGTGTGTGTTCATCCCTCTGCCCAGGAATGAACCATTTGATGGTAGAGTGAGATTCTGGGTAACAAAAAAATAGAAGTCTTTATTTTGATCAATGCAACAAGTACAGATTATTCTAATATTTCCCAATCCATCTTCTCAAACCCAGATTTAGAGAAAGAACGTCTAATGTTACAAATCTTAACAATGCAGTGAACATAAGCCTGATGAAATCTCATTGAGGAGTTTGCTTTGAAATTTGAAGATCTCTGTCATTCTCTGACAAAATCTGCAGGAGAAAGGAAGAAAAAAAGGAAGCCAATATCCTTCTTTCAGCACAGAAATCTAAAATCTAGATGTAGAGAGGCAGCCAGTGGAATTGCTGTTCATGGCCAGTTATTTTTGACTTTTCTGGGTGACTTCCCAGTTGAGAACTGGTGGAAGTCATTTCACATACTGAGCAGTCATCATCCTAACAGCTTCTGGTCCCCTTCATCTTTGACAAATTGGAATCAGCAGCCTAGAGAGAGACTCTCAGGCTTATTACCAGTTTATTACTTCTAATCTGAGAGACAGTCAATTTGTTTTGATGAAAGTAACTGATAAAAGCAAAAACAGGGAATGAATTTCATTTATATTCATCTCTTTTTCTGTGCTTACAAATATTTCAAACAAGCATAAATTTGTTTGGTAAGAAAATTTCATCTGCCAGTTCATCATCACAACCAGGACACCTCCAAAAGGCATCCAGCCAACCTAATTCATAGCAGTGTGCTAATCTGCTGCCTTGGCATTTCCTCACTTAATTTTTAATAGGGATGATACATCACAGTAATAATAACATTAAACAAATGGTTTGTTTTGCCTTTTTTTATTTTTTCTTTGAGCTGGCTCTCATTTTCTGAAGGCCTCAATAAATGTGCAGAAAACAAACAGACGTTTGTGCAGCTGTAAGTCAGAGCACCAGGCACTGATGGGTTGTGCAAGAGCTCCAGGGAATGCAGCACAGGAATCACAGAGTGGAACTTGGGCTGCCTGCCCAGCCTGACCAAGCAACCTGTTTGGAAATGGCCCGTGCCCTCAAGATTTCTATGTTCTATATACAGGGAATAGCAGATCCCTTCCAGGGATGGGAAGGTGAACCAATTCTTTGATGCCCTTATTCAGTATTTGATTTCCCCAACAGCAATTCACATCCACCAGGAAGAGGGAGGGATATTGAATGTCTTTTTTTTTTGTTTGTTGATTCGCTTTGTCTTTCCTCAGATTGTAAGGATATCAGAACTGGAGCTTGTCCAGTGGGATAGAGATATCTACCTCATCCCTGGAAGTGTCCAAGGCCAGGCTGGACAAGGCTTGGAGCAATCTGTGCCAGTGGAAGGTGCTCCTACCCATTGCAGGGGGTTAGAACTGGATGGGCTTTAAGGTCCCTTCCAACTCAAACCATTCTGTGATTCTATTACAGCGATCAACTGAAGCCAGCAAAGAGTGGATTTAGCAAAAAAAAAAAAACTCTAAGTGACTTTTTTTCCCATATAAAACATCATTAAGCTGTGGAACTCCTTGCAGCAGGATGTTGCGGATTCTAAAAGTTTACATAGATTCAAAAAGCAGCTTGTAAAGCAATAGAAGAGAAATCCACAGAATACAAATATACCACAAAAATATAACCCTTGACTTAGGAGTTCTTTCAGCCACATATTACTGAAAGCTGAGAGAATATTTCTGGGTAGTATCAGTGCAGGTTGGACTGATTTTACACTCTACTCTAAGCACGTGCTGTTGGTCTCTGCCAGTGACAGGCTACAGGGTTAGAACTGTCTTTTTCTCATCCAACACAACTATTCTGCTGTTGTTGTCCTAAGAACAGCAAGTTCATGCTCTGTGTCACATTTGAGAGACTTTCTGAGTTCCTGTGAATCCTTCAGTGCATTCACAGTGTCAGACAGGTCACTGCAGAGCCACTTGTGTCTCATGTGAAAGGCAAGGGGCTTGATCCTCTTTTGCTGATCATCTGTCAGCTACATATAAACCCACAGTTTTTAAAGAACTGCAGCACAAGGGGGTGAATGCAAAAGGTCTGACACCAAGGAATTTGCTGTGGTTTCTGATTCTTTCTGTAACTTCTGTTATTAAATCCTCTATGTACCTTGATATGACACAAGTGGCATGGAAGACTGAATGAAGCATCAGCTCATTATATCTGAAAATATTCCTACAACCCTATTTCAATTAAAACTCCCCGTCTTTTCCAGCTTCAGTATAATGAAACTGGAAAGCCATGCTTATGTATCAGGGAAGGTCCTAAGAACAGCAGGATCTAGTTCTAATTAACAGCAGTTAATTAAGCAGTGGTCCAAGGGTGGGACATTAGATTGGGCAGGGATATTCTAGCCTAGATCCACAGATCCATGGCACTGACCTGCCTCAAATCAGTGAGGTGAATCCTACCCTGGAAGTTCTAATCTCTTGCCACTGTGCTCCCTGTGAGCTGAGCAGGATCCTGGACACAGAGACATTCCCCAGTTAAAGGTATCTATCATGACCAGGTTCATCTGGGACACATTATCAAGCTTTCCAAGCTTTGCAAGTATAGGCAGGCAGGGCTTTATGCCAAGTCTGTGGGTAGATCCGTGTTTCCAGTGGATCCTCATTCTTCCTTTTGCCTGGAATTCACTAGCCCAGCAGCTTGGTTAGTTGGATGCTCAGTTACTTCTGATGCCATCAGCTACTGCAGAAATGTTCTTGTTTCACACTCAGACAAGAACTTGCTCCCTTTCTTAAGCTGTTTGCCAAAATTATTTTTGTTCTGAAAGAAAGCCTGGACACGCATCTGAAGAGCCTGTTCTTGTCCTCACAACTCTTACGTGACTGTAAGTTTTTACCAACCTCAATAGGAAAAGTCTCACTGTATTTGGCTTAGTGAGGTTGCTCTGTATTTACAGTATGCTTTACCCTTAATCTCCCTTCTGCTTTTGAAGGTTTATCCTTTGATTGTGTAAGTTGATGTACAGATTTCTCTTTTTCAAAGGCTGCTTACAGTTAAGTACACTGAAATACTCCAGGAAGAAAACATTTGAGCTCCATGGAGATGTTGCTGTCAAAAAACACATTACTCTGGACAAATACTCCAGCTGAGGACTTGTGCACGAAAACACATTCCCAAGAAGCAGAAATTGGCTTTCAGCTTCCATTGCTACATCATGTGTCATTCACTGCTGTCTCTGCTGCTTCTCTGCTGGAAGGGGTCCAGTGTGGGCTAAAAAGCTTAAAATATTTTGCTTGAGATGTCACAGTGTTAATGTTTTTTATTAAGTCTCTTCATCCATTGGTGCAGATTTCCAGGATGGACTCTCAGCAGAGGAGGACTCAGTTGACTCCACTGACAGCAGTTTCTCTGTTTACATAACTTAGGGATCTGACTGGATGAATTTGAAGGTGCTGCTTCATAAAATGCTGATGTCAGTCTTTAGAGAAATCTTCCATCTGCTCTTGTGACAGTGCACAGGGCAGGGTCTGTAACACAGTTCTGGACCCCATGGGGACACATTTTGGGCTTCTCTTCCCAGGTCACAAGGGAATAATCCTGATCCTCTCACACAGTCAGATTTGAAGGCTTCGGTTTAAGACACAGATGGATTTTGTCAGGGTGTTTCACAACTTAAAGGCTGGCATAAGCAGAGCTCTCAGACCTTTCCCAAGCACTGGACAATGTCTGTGGCCTCTGTGCATGAACAAAGGCAGTACCACATTCCTGATTTACTGTTTGCAGCTCACCTGAAATTTTGAGGACAAGCCCACCTTGCCTTTTGGTGTCAGGAGGTCTAATACTCAATGGGTAGGAGTTTGCTAGTCCATGTTAAATATTAGATCCATTGAACCATCAGGTTCATTAGATCCATTTGATCCATTGTCTTGGTTTGGAAAGACAGGTATCTGTCAGGGAAAGTTGGAGCTTCCTTCCCTTGGAATGGAAAATGTAACCCCCCTCCCTCCAAATTATTATAATTTTGAAATTAGGGACTTTCAGGCTAAAATACGGGAATAGGAATAACAGTTTTTACGAGGAATATTGAAGATACAAATGCAGTAGTACAAAAACAAACAAATAAACAAACAAAAGTCATAGGAAACCCTGACGGAGTCAGAGATACAACCTGACACCCTGTTGGTCAGGGTGTTGGAAGCAGTCTGAATAAATCCTCCTGGAGGAACAGATGTTGTTCTGTAGAAGTAGAAGTAGAGATGATCCTGTAGAAAGGGTCTAGTGGCGGTGAGATGGGTCCAGTCTTCCTCCAAGAATCCAGTGGAAAACAGGCTGCTTGGTGTTCCTTCTGCTCAGTTTTTATCTGGGTAGGGAATGGTTGGCTTCTCCCCACTGGGTGGAGCATTTTACAATGGGATGATGTAATGTGTGATGTCACAGGTGAGCCTTAATGGCCCATTAACAGAAGATATCCCCTGGAGGGTGGACAAAGTTGATGAAAGAGATAAGAAACACTGCCCCACCTGGTTTAACAGCTGGCCTATTGTCAGAAGGCATCTGCCTCCCTCCCCCCATGGAGTTACAAGAGATAAAGAAAAAAGAAACTATCCCCCAACTGCTTTCAACAGATGAAACAGAATACACTTTTTATTTTTGTTTTGGTTTTGGTGGTTTTTTTGGTTTTGTTTGTTTGTTTGTTTTTTGTTTGGGTTTTTTTTTTTTTTTTTGTTACATAACCCAAGACATCCATTGAAGGGGTGAGTTGTCCAGCTGGATGTTTAGAGGTGACCTTTTGATGCCCACAGGAAACCAGGCCTCGGATGTCCGAGTTCCACGTGAGGTCCACGATCATTTCGCGGTACGCTTTCACCACCGTGTCCTGCACCATGGTGAACAGCGGCTCCGAGGCGCGGGAAGCCGTGTTTGAGATGCAGATCCCAGCTGCAGCTTTCATCTCCAACTTTACCATGTAAGTATGTAATGCACAGACCAAGCCTATGGATGACACAACACTAAATTCAAATCCTCAGCGTAAACAGGGAGGGAAACTATTCTATTTCCCATCTGATTGTTTGTTAACCACTTCCTTCTCCTCCTCTCTCTGATTTGAATGAGAAAACTCTCTTCAAGACCTCAAAAACCTTTCCAGAGAAAGTTTCAGCAACACTGGCAGATATATTTTTCTCACCTGACTGAGAATGCCAAAGAATCTTCTTGTTATTTCATATTCTCCACATTGTCAATGAAGCAGAAATCAACTCTAACCAGCAGATAGAGTTGGTTCAGTGGCTGCTGGAGGTGTGAATGATAAACCAAATAAAGAGAAACCTCATAGTGAAATGACTAACAAATTAAACTCTTAGTCTCAAATATATTTGGTTTTATCATGCTCAGGTACTCTCTGCATACAGATATTGGTGCCACAGCTTCAGACTTGACCAAAGGGGATAGGGGACCCACTCTCTAAGAAATACTTCCACTTAGAATGAATAGGAAGAATAAGAGACTTTTGCCTTTGTATAGGCTGATATTTCCAGCCAGGGAACATCTGAGTTGGCTTCTGTCCCAGAGACTTGGGTGGACTCAGGAGAGTGACACCAGCAGCACTCTAAGATTCTTCTCACATCAAAGTCTGTGATCACACCTGCAGCAAATGTACACCTGTCACTGTACTTGGTACAGAGTGACCATGCTGATCTGTCTCTCTCTGATCTCCCCAGGAGCATTGGCAACAAGACTTATTATGGAGAGGTCACCGGGAAAGAAAAGAAAAATAGCACCAATGACAAAGAAAGGCAAAAGAAACCTCCAAGCCCCACAGAAGGAAGGTGAGTGTTGTGCATTTGGCTGTGTTCTGGTAAGTGATGCAGTCTTCTGCCATCTTTATCTTGGCTGCCTTGGCATGCCCACCCATGGATTTATAGAAAGGAGCAACTAAACTGAATGTTCTCTGCACTGCCTGGTGTCATCCCTATACTCAAATATTCCTATACTCCAACTCCTGTACTTTTAAAGCCAAGAAAAATTGTGCATGGCCTTTTCTGACCCTGTCACATAACTTTTTAAATTCCAAGATGCTCCAGGATGTACTACTGGGGGAAAGAATTCTTGTAAAAAGAAAGGAAAATTAGGGTGCTGTCATGGACAGAGTCACCCACTTCACTCAAGAGGGAAGCAAGAATATACTAACTATATAAAGCAGTAAATCAACAAAGTTCAATGGTAAATGCAACAGGCATTTGAAACTCCTGGAGGTCTGAGCCCAGATGATCAGACTCCTTTGAGTTTCCTTGGGACTCTGACCCTGTGGTGACTCAGCAGAGAGATGCAGCCTTGATCCGATTGTTCAGAAATGGAATTTTAATATGCAAAAATAACAAACAAGGAGGCGTACACTATATTTAGAACAAACAGAAAAAAGGCAGTAACAAGGGGTAAAAGACACTGCTCCATGAAGCAGGTGTATTTATACATCCTGGTGTGGGGAGGAGTTAAGGCAGGGTCTGAGGGAAGGGCCCAATAGAGGAGAACGATTAGGAATATTAAAATTTCTGCACCAAAAATCAACCTATGGTAATACAAAGAACTAGGCACCTTCTAGCAATGGTTTGCACACAAATATGCATGCCTTGGAAAGCTGGCCTGAAACAGAGACTGGACAGAGCTAGGGAATAAAGTGGGTATTTCTTAAAAGGTCTCCAGGATCCTTCTTGGGCAGGACAAGAGCCTGACCATGGCTGCACCCAGGGTCACAAAAAGTGAATGGCCACCAAATGGCCCTCCAGTCACAAGATCTTACATTTTTATGAGTTTTAGTCTATTTCCATATTGGTGTTTGATTGTCCAATTACAGCTGCAGGTTGTGAGGTCCCATCCTTCTTGTTCCTTCCTTCAGTTCACCCTTGTTTGTGCTTTTGGGCCTGAAAGTTATCCTTGGTCCCCAGCAGGAAAGGATTTGTTTTGTCTACCTGCTCTGTGAAGAGAGTTTACTGACACTGAATGTGAGGCTCAGAACCACACTTAAGGAGCACAGAACCTAAAAACATGAAAGCCAAAACTCAAGGCATCACTTAACTGAGGGAACATGGGAGTAAGCCTCTTGCTTACTACACTTAGAAAAGGGGTTTTTCAGGGCATTAAGCCAAGGTTTTCCTCTTCCCTGGGGAAACCACTCCCTACAGGTGTTCAACAAGATTCGATGGGGAAGTTCAGTTGATTATTCACAGCAAACAGGGCCAGGCAAAACTACCGAGGGGCGAGGGAAAGCAGACAATGTGTGATGTGTATGGGATGTGAAGGTGCCTCTGGATTTTCCTCACAGGGAGAACGGCTACGAGACATTCAAGGCCTCTGTCTTCATCCCTCGCAAGATGCAGGCCAGGTTCATCCTGCACTACGAGGAGCTGCTGCAGCGGCGGCGGGGGAAGTACGAGTACACGGTCAGCGTGCGGCCCCAGCAGCTGGTGGGGCGGCTGCGGGTGGAGGTGAACATCCTGGAGAACTCGGGGATAGTGAGCCTGGAGGTGCCTCCCCTTCGGAACAGCAAGCAGAAAGGGAATGGGAAGGCTGAAGGTAAGGAGGGAATCTCTGACCCACGGCTATGTTGTTTGTGGGGCTGTTGATCGCTTGTTGATGGCTTCTCATGAAGCAGCCTGGCAGCACTGGATCTGTTTTCTCTGTGGCTGTGTGGTATCTGTGCCTGAGCCCATGAGGACTTTGAAGCTTAATGAATGCAGGGCTGATCCCATTCATCTCAATAGGGTTGTTCTTTCTTTCTTTTTTTTTTTTGGCTATTGTCTTTAAGAGCTTTGAACTGAGCCTTCAGGCCTTGTGCTCAGCACTGGACCAGGCTCTTCCCTGACCTCCACATCTCCTGGGAACTGTTTATTTTATTCACTCAAGTGAATTGTTTTTTCCATCCATCCATGCCAAGGAAGATAGGAAATCCTGCACTTCAGAACATGGGAAATTCCAAGAGGAAAACCCATTTTTTTGCCAAAGCACTAAGCGCTGAGTATCTGCTCTTACCCCTAAACGTCCTTGTTCACTGTTCAGACAGTGTAAATGTAATTTTTCTGTCATAAACCAACAGCTCAGGATACTGTGATTGCTACATGTTGTCAAAAAACACTAAAAAAGAAGGATGGAAGGAGGATGCAGAGTTTTTTGGGACTTGACCCTCGGTCACTCCAAGCGACACAGTGCCAGCAAAATCATGTAAACAAACATAAAATAATTTGATGAGAAAATTTCAGCTGAAATTTCAGCAAAATCAGTGGAGCTGCCCGTATCTGCCACAGAAAGATCCTAATGCATGTGAACTGGAGTTAAACTGATTGCTCAGTGGGATCCTACTGATTTCTTCCAAATGACATGAAATCAAGGCCCTCAGTGACTTGGACTATCTTCAGGTCAAGCCTCATTAGTCTCTGTGTCGTACATCCACGTGCCAAGTGATAAATGTGTTCTGCTCCTCATCAGGAGAGGCAGGAAGCCTTTTTCACCTTTCAGGGAACATCACAGTGCATTTGTTGGCATGTGGTTTCCTGCAAGACATCTGGCATTGATCAAGGGTAGAGACAGGCTAGGCAGAGCAGACACATTGTTGGTCCAGCACAGTATGGAAATTCCTATATGTAAATGACATACAGGGAAAACTCATGTAAGTCACTATCCAAACAGCAATCTGGGAGCACTGACATTCTTGGCATCATGCTTCAGATTTCAAGGAACTCATATAAAAATGGGCCTGGGCTGCTGGATTCTATAATCCTCCCTAGCCAGTAATATGTATATAAAAGAGGTGTTCCATTGCAGGGCGGGTAAAGTAACTGAAGCTCAGATCCCCTGTGTTTTATCTGTGTTCAGAATTCAGTTACAGACCCTTTCTGTCTGCAATCATCCCATGTGGCTCTCCACTGTATTCCATCTCACTGTCATCTCTCAAAGTGGATCCAAAAACAAACCATCAGAGACATTAGCTGCTCCCTGTGAAGCCTTCTTGCTCATATGAAACCCAAAGCATGAGATCTGCACATCCAGTGAGACCTCCAGGGAAGGCTGTGAGTTTTTAAGTGAAAGGTGAATTGGGAATCTCACATTTAAAGAGGAGCTGCTTGGCACACAGTCTATATACTGGGAATAAACTAGAAAAAAGTGTCTGCTCTCTCTTGGATTCCTATGGCTTAAAACTCTTCAGTACCTCTTGGCTGGACATTGGAACATTGGAAAATGGTAATGCCTGCCTGGTTTGAGGTTGAATATGTCATGAAAGCTCTCTTTCTCTTTTTCCTGTATCTAAACTATCTCACAGTTAATAATAAAATATGAGATTTTGATAAATATTAATAAATTACCTCTTGAGAGTAGTGGATCAAAAATATATCAAGGTGTCATAATCCACCCTAAAAGGTGAGGGTAACCCAAGTTCTGGAAATGACAATGATTCATAAGTGTTTGTCAATACAGACGTGTAGGGTTTATTTTAGAACAACCTGGTTGCACAGGAAAACAGATAGTTATTATCTATACTAATATGACAATATAAAACCATAAAAATATCACTTAAGTAAATGTATAAGCCTAGAAAGATCTCACCACATGAAAGACTTGTGGAGAGACTTGGTTGGTGCAATTTCAGTGTCTGTTGGTCAAAGTGGTGATCACAGGCTGGATCTATCATGTGGTGAGGGGAATCCTAGGGAAACCCACAGAATGCACAATCTGTTGGGTTCATATTCACTCAGGTTCAGGTGGGAATGCCCAGGTACCTGCCCAGGGGTGGGGAGCTTCTAATGGTTGTTGGAATGCTGCAGATCAAGGACACCTGAATGACGGAATGTTGTGGATCATGGGACACTTCAGGCGTCTGTCACACCTTCTCAGGAGATACAGCTGCCCATTAAATTAGCACTGTTGTCAATTATGTCTCATCATGGCCCATCAGCAGCACAGCACCTTCAGGCTCTGTGTGAATGTCCCTTGGGCAGGGGAGTTATCACAGCTGAGTTCACTGGATAAGCACAAAGTTCCCACCTCCCAGTGCTCTCCTCTCTCCTTATCTGTTCCAACACCAGCTGCAGCCTGAGCTGGGCTGTGCTGACACCTGGCACCTGGGTGGGTGCTTTGCCCATCAGCAGCTTGCCCTGAGTGTTTGAACCACCAGCACCCCAGTGTCTCTTCCAGTATCACTTGTGGATGTGTCCTTTTCCTGTCCCTTGGAAAGTCCTGCATCCATCCTCTCTGAATGGGGAGCAGAGACAATGAGGTGACAGGTCTTTCTAGGATATTTCCTTGTACAGTAACTCCTGCGCACATGGCTCCATCTGGGAGCTGTATTTTTCCCAAAGGAAGGCATTAGGCATGTGAGTTTTGGAAAATGATCTTTGGCATGTGCAGGTGGTGTCTGCAGTCGCATACAAACCCCAAAACAGGAGGCATTGAGGCCAATGATCCTGACCTTCTCTGGCAACCTCAGAACAGAGACCCTTTCTGATGATGTCCTGGATGCTGTCCTCATCTTGTTCCTCCAGTGTAGCTGTGTGAGAAATAGCCATGGGCTTGGCCAGGAGACACTAGGCTGCTCGAGGATGACTGTTTCTTTCTGAAGTCAAAGGTCTCAGAAAGCTTTTTGTTTCTTACAACATCTGTCTGGAAGTTTCCACATGTTAGCAGAGGATGAACTTTGCATTTGAGCTCTAACCCCGAATCTGCCAGACTCCAAAATAATTTAGGTTTAACTGTTCTTCTTGTGAGGATGACAATTTCATCTGGAAAATGCTTTTTCATGCTCTGTTTACTTCTTCAGCTGAATTTAGTGGAAAGTTTCTCTGAAGGCTCTACTAACTGCTTCAGTGTGAGCACAAACCAGCCCAAGCATTTGGAGCTCATCCATGCTCTGGACTCTGAAATATCTCATAGACTTTTCTCTCTGTCACTTGTTTAAAAAGAACAAGGCCAATAAACAGAGGAGAGTAATTGTAATCCAGATATCAAGTGCTGCCTAAAAAAGAAACCTGGGGGAAGATATAGAAACTGTGTTCAAGAATATAAAATACTGCTGCAAAGAGGAAAAGAATACTGTGCCTTCTCTGTCAATCACCAAAAACACCTAAGCTGTCAAGAGTTTATAATCCACAAGGAAAAATGTAAATTAGATATTGAAAATGTCCAACAGTGAAAAAAATGAAGCTCTGGAAAGGACTGGCAAGTGCAGGCACTGAGTTTCCATTTCTGGAGGTCTGGAGTGTTTCCTAATTGTATCAAAAAACTAAGCAGGGAGCGATTCAGTCTGGGAACATGGGATGAATTAGATAAGTTACCTTCCAGACCTTATTTTTGTTATTCCAGGGGAAAAAAAAGTTTTCTTGGACCTTTTCTATCAGACCATTTTTTGGTTTTTAACTTCTGTCCCAGGGATGGAGTTGAGTGGCCGTGAAGAGAATGGGAGAGATTCCTCAGCCATTCTTGTCACTCAAAATGCCGTGTGGGACAGCCTTGGAAAATTCCTCTCCAGAGATCCCTAAAGCACTGTCTGTGTTAGAAGGATGACATTTATCACCTCCAGAGAGTGTTTTGAGGAGCAGTAGAGGGAGGCAATGTGATCCTCATGGTCCACCCAGATTCTACACTGTGTTAAAAAATGGGTTACATGTGGTTATGCTCATTTAACAGGTGGGGAAGATGATACATAGAGTTGCTACCAAATTAAGCTGATTTCCAGTGGTCCACAGAAATATTAAGAATGGAGCTTGTGCTGTTTTGGCATTGTGTATTCACCCATCACTGTATTTATGGCAGAGAAACATGGAAATGTTGCAGGAGGAATAAGGAGGGAGCTTCTGACTGAATCTCACTGACCCTGGTGTGATGTGATCAGACAGCCTAACTCAAAGAAGGCTTTCCTTTCAGTTGAGGAGAAGTACTGTGAAATCCCCAGATCAGAGATTATAAATGAACTTTGAAACCATTTCTATATGTTGTAGGGTTTTCCCACATGCTGGCAGTTAAATGGGATTTCTGGAAGCAATAGAATATAGATGGAAAATTCAAGAAGGCAGATACAAGCAAATCTAATGCATTATTTATTAAAAACATATAGTGTCTGTTGATTCATCAGATCAAAGGGCAGCTATGAAAATAAAAACAGATCAAGACTGAGGTAAAATCTTTCAGGGAATATGATTTATAACTTTTCTTTGCCAGGAGAAATCTGAACTGTACATGGATGTTAGAAAAAAAATGTCAAAGCTCTGGGTAATCATTTTATAAGCCCCCTGTAAGGTACTAAACTAATATCCTTATGTGATTTCAGTGTATTAGCTGGGACCTCCCTCTCTGTTTCCATCAGGATGAATGGATTGGAGCTCTCACAGCATGAGAAGCTCTGATGCAGTCAGTTCTTGATTTTACTGAAATTGAGTGATATCTGTCATTCAGTCTCCTTGGACTTTTGCTGAGGAGTTTTTCCACAGTCCAGGTGTTCTAACTATAATTTTCTTGTATAAAATTTGGCCTATGGTAAAACCCTTCCCTATCTCAGTGGAACAGTCTTGTGCCTCATCTTTTCAAATGCACTCACAGGACAGCTGTGAAAGTGAAGCAAAATCATCCTGGAAGTAACATCCTAGAGTGCTATTGGTTTATGAATCTTACTCTCATTACTTTGCCTGTAGGGACCTAAATTGTGCATGGAACTTCAGAGTAAAAGTTACAGATTTGGCTAATCATTTCATAAATAAACAAGGGCCCTAATCCTGGCATTTCTGTGGACTTTGTCCTGTGGGAAATGAGTTAAGTTAGGTAACCACTCCATAACTCCATTTTCCTACTTGTTAACAGGACATAATCACTTATTTCTGGTTTTGTAAATCACTGTGGGGGCTGGATGTGAGGCTGTGTTCATTGTTGCTCACAAATGTCACATTTCCTTTCCCAAATACTGCTCAAAGCCCTTTACAAAGGTGAAGGGCCACTGCTCATTACATAAACAGAGTTATTGGACCCCCTGGAATGGAGCTTTCCCAGACTGCCTGCACCCTGTCATTTGGATCAGTATTGTTAACTTCTTGTTAATTAAAATTATCCTAAAGCAGATGTCTGTCTGGCCAGATGTATCACACCCTAATCTCTGACACTCTTGACCTGATCTCCAATTGCATAGTGGAGCCTAGAAAATAAGCTTAGATGTAGGTATTTGCATTGTGTACACCTGAAGTAGAACTGAACCTCTCCCATCCCTAATTTCCCTGCCATACCACAGATTTTTTGGTCATTTTTGGCAAAGATGTGAGATTTCCTCTCACAGTAGAATTAAGCAGCTGATTCCTACCAATTCTAACCAGCCCAGGAACAGACCTAATAGAGCTTATGTGCCTCAGAGGAGTGTTGGAATAATCATGGTGAGAGCTAAAGCACCCAAGAACAACTTCAGCTGACAATCTATTTTTGTGTTTTCAAAAGCCAGTTAGGAAAATCCCTCATAATCTGGAGAAGTTCAAGGGCCAAATGAGTTTCATGTAAGGGTCCAAATGAAGTTAGAGGGAAAGAACAGCTGGCAAACCAAAAGAGGGTAAGGTGGGATTGTGTTTACATAGAGAGGCAACAGGGAACTTCCACATCCCTCAGATTTTAGAGAATGAACACAGATAACAATACACAGAGAGTTTCCTGCAGGGTGACTCAGATCTAAATATTTGTCTTTATCTGAGGTGCCCTCTGCCAGAAACATCCCTCTTTAATGATTCATGAAGGATTTTCAGAGTTTAGGATGAGTTACATCTTAGGGATACAATTTGTGTGACTGCCCTGGCAGCGCTGGATTTTGTCTGAATTAGTTAGACTGAAATTGCAGTGAGTGTAATGATAAACTTTTGCTGAACATAAAGGCAGCCAAGGCAACTTCTTAAAATGTAGACATTACACATAAGACACTTGCCAGGGGTCAGTCACTCAGATCAATCCCACCTCACATGCCTGCAGTATGTCTGAACATGCCATCTCAAGAGTTCTTTATAATCAATAAGGAAAAATCTATAGTGTGGTTCATCTAATCCTGGAAGAAATGTTTAAACAGGTCAAGTGAATCATACTTGCATTGACTGTCAGGGTCTCAGGTGTAGGATCTGTGTCCTGGGTGTCTAGAGCTGGCTGGAATGAACAGCATGTGCATGTCTGAGGTTGTGTGGTTGGCCAAACAAAACTGAATACAGGAATTTTCTACAAACATTGATTCCCTAGAGCACTGCAAGATGGGTTTCAGTTTAAAGTTAGAGGAGAGGGGTTAATTTTTTTTTAATCTTTCGTTTTTTAGTCACTGAATCTTCAATCCCAGCAAGTCACTCTGGCTCCATGGCAATACCACCTGTGCTGTGCTTTGATGTCTGTAAGGCAATGGTAAAAACCTGTAATATTGTGGTTTTATCTCAACAGCTGATGTGTCTCCTCCTCCCTCTACTGTCATTGGGCACACCAAAACCTTAGCTAAGGTTACCTTCAATCCCACTGTTGTTGAGCAAACCAGGATTGCCAGAAATGGAATTTTGGGAGACTTCATAATTAGATACGATGTCAACAGGGAGCTGAGTGTTGGGGATGTTCAGGTACTGTACACATGATTCATCTTTTCTGTTTTATTGACTGTACCTGAGATGGTTCAATTGTTTAGCCTGCTCCAAAATCCTAGAAAATGCTTTCCAAGTGAAGGCTACTCCCCCATCTTTAAGAGCTACCCAAAATAAAACCAGTCAGTTTACAGCCACAAATGGACTTAAACCCTGACTTCATTGAGCTGCTTTTTTGTGTCTGCTTTTCAGTTTCTCAGTATACTGGCTGTACATATTTGGATACAAGGCCAGTTCCGCAAATGTTGTGGCTCTGATCTGTAGGCACACACGTTATATCCTTGCATTTGAAGGAAACCCTGATGTCAGGGAAGGAGATGTGGAGGGCTCCAGTTGGCTCATCCAGTCTGCATAAACAGGGGACCAGAATTAAAAAGGATACTGGTGCCTTAAGTTTAGCTTTCCTGTTTTTCAGATTCTGTGCTGCCCAGGGGTGCAGTTCTGAGCCTCACATTCAGTACCAGCCAGCTCTCTTCACAGAGTAGGGAGACAAAACAAATCCTTTCCCACGTGGAGACCAAAGACAATGAGTACAAGTTTTCAGGCCCAAAAGCATAAACAACGGTGGACTGAAGAGAGAAAAAAAAGAAGGATGGGACCTCATAATCTGAAGCTGTAATTGGACAATCAAACCCCAATATGCAAATGGACCAAAACTTATAAAAGTGTGAGATCTCCTCTCCAGTCGTTCATTTTGTGACCATTTTGGGTCCACATTGGGTATGCTGGCCATGCTCTTGTCCTGCCCAAGGTGTATCCTTAAAGGCCTTTTAATAAATACCTACTTCATTCTCTAGCTCTGTCCAGTCTCTGTTCCAGGTCAGCCTTCCCAAGGCATCAATACCAAGGAGCATTCGTACCCTCCCGTGTAGAGTCACTGAAGGCACCCAAATACCCAAATATCCCATAATGATGTGTGTAGAACATTGCACCATGACCTTGCCTTTGACTCCTTTGCTCTTCCACAGATCCTCAATGGATATTTCGTGCACTACTTTGCCCCCACAGACCTCCCTCCCTTGCCAAAGAACGTCGTGTTCGTGCTGGACAGCAGCGCTTCCATGGTGGGGACGAAGCTGAAACAGGTGAGCCCCCTGTGTCTGTTCTGGACTGCTCAGCTCTGAGCTCTGAGGTGGCAAAGCTCAGTTCAGGCTTTGTCTCACCATTTTCATTCTGCAAAATGTTTGCTGTGTGTGAGGTGAGGGGTGGCTCTGAAGACACCTCAAGATGAGATGATTTACCTGCAATGAGAAATGGTCACGTTAGTGGGAATGGGATGGGAACAAGGAATGTAGAAGGATTCATCACTCTGTAAAAGTCACTGCTGTCACTCAATCCAATTGAGCATTGGATTGTCTGGGACAGTTCTGTTCTAAGCAGTTCGAAGAGAGACAGATCAGGCAGAACTCCCAGCAAAGTGCATTCAGCAGATTCTTGTATCCAGTCTAACAGCACAGAGGAGACACTGCTGCCTTTAAATTACCTTGGAAAAACATTCAGTGAAGTATAACCCAAGAAGTTCTGCTGAAAGAAAAGTAATTTTGTCCTTTTTGAGAATCTGTTTCAGAACAAACCTCACAGGTTTTTCCAGGGCACAAACCTTTATCTGAGCCACCATACCAAACTGAAGGCCACGTCAAATATAAATGGAATATGAATTCTATGGATCCAAACTGTCTCCCCCAGTGACTAGGGAAGAAGATGGCTCATCAAGAGAGTTGTTAATTACCAACCTTAGTCCTGTACTGAATGAGGTCTCAAATCAAGATGCCTTTGAATCTTTAAAAAAGTGCTGTGGACAGAGCCTGGCACTTGGCTTTCTGTTATCCTCCTGCTGAAAAATGATCACTCTGCCTCTCAGAATAAACAGTTCTGGCACAAATGCCCCCAGTCCTGCAATCTGGAAGCAGACAGCCAGTGACCAAGTGCTGAACCAGGGAGATTAAAACTCCAAAGGGCTTTGGTTCTTTTGTGAGTGGCACAAGTAGTCAGCAGATTAACCTTGCACTATGAAAGCTCTTATTCTCCTCCTGAGTATCAGAGTTTCTTTTCATTACACCTGCTAAAAACAACACAGCCATTAACCCCTAAAGGTTTACTTCCTAACCTAGGCAGTTTGTGCTGCTGAACCTGGATCTCAGGCTAATTAGCTACAAAGGGGTTCCTCTTGAGCCTGAAGTGAGAGAAGTGTCTGTCCAGAGCCTTTCCTGAGGCTGTACCCAACTTTTTGTCTGTTATCTCAGAGTATTCTTTCTATGGAGAACCACTGGTACATTGTAGAGGAGTGCTATGGGATGGAAGCACTTATCTTCCTTTGATTCCAGCTGCTCCAAAAAATAAAACTTTATGGATTAAAGATCAAAATCATAAAACCTCCACCCCGATTAATCAATAAAAGACCAAAATCTAGGACTGGCTGAAAAGTAAACCTCTCTAGGAATGTGTGATCAGTTGCAGCCATGTCTGCTCAGTGTCCTTCCAGTTGTTGATGTCATTAAGATGTTTATTAAATTACAAACAGATTCCCTGGTGGCAGGATACATCTGAGCAGAGGAAATGTCTCCTTTTTGTCTTTTCTCTTGGACTCTCACAGCTGTGGTGGCGTGTAGAGAGCTGGGAAATCCCATGGGATTGTCTTTCCTCATTTCTCTCTACTGAGTCACATGCAAGGTCAGCTAAAAATACAGTCAGCAATTGTAAAGAGTGCTCTTGTGGGTCAGCTGCAGTGGCTATGGCAAAGGACAGTTTTTAGGATTGTATAAGCAAGGATGGGAAACATCAGCTGTGCACCTTTTCCTGTAGCAACTGGAGGGGATTTTACTCCACGAAGTAAATGGCAAAGTGACTCAAGTGAGGCCAGGGTTCCATGCATCCTACAGTTCTCACAACCCCATTGTGAGTCATTTATCTTTTCCTCTCCCAAGGTTTTCCTTTTCCAACATGAATTTTTCATCTGTTTGTGCCATTCCTTTTTCCCTAAGATATCTCAGTCTTTGAAGCAACAAATGTCCAGTTGCAAACACATAGAGTGAGACTGATCAGCTTGAGTGAAATCATTGGAAGTGTTCTCCAGGTCAGTGGATGTGGCACTTGGACACATGGTTTAGTGGTGAACACAGTGATGCTGTGTTAATAATTGAACTTGATGATCTTAGAAGTCTTTTCCAGCTTTAACAGTTCTTTGGTTCTGTGATTAAGACCCTTGAAACATTCCCTCCCCTCAATACGTCACTAAAAGATGTATAAGCTTTGAGGAGAAGATATTTCTCCTGAGTTTTCACAGCCTCTGAGCTCTGGTGATGTCCAGCAGACTCAGATGTGTTGCAGTCAAACTCCTCTGAGAACCTGAGCCTTTGCTACACTGGCAGGGAGATAAAATCCAGAAATAGAAAATTCTTGAGCATGATGAGAAAAAAATATTCATCTTTTCGAGGCTTTGCACATCATTACTGCTGTCCCTCTGGCAAGAAAAATCCCCATGAATGTTGTTCCTTCATTTGCAAAGAGACAGGAAGTTCTGTGTGGAATGGTTACTTTTAACAGCCAGGAGAGCCTGGGGAAGAGGTTATATCTGCAGGGTTTACTGGGAAGCAAAATGATTTGCCCTTTGAGCACTCTACCTTGCTGATTTTACATTACCTTTGGCTGGGTAGAAGGGGATAGAGCAGTTTTACATGGGTATAACCAGGAGAAAAAGGGGTCAGTTATAAGTTCACCACCTTGTGATTACCATCACTGCACCCAGCTTCACTGAACATGGTGAGAAAGGACCCTTGTTACAGAACAAGAATGTTCCAAGCTGTGAAAATGTTCACAAGAGGGTGGTTTTGCAGGTTATTTTGAAGATGTATGGTAAAACAGAGTTGTTTCAGCCACAGATTTGTTTCACCTTACCTTTCCCACAGGCAATAAATGCCACACACTCAGTTAAGCAGTTGGCTTCACCGCAAGCCTGGCAGCTTGTCAGTGGTGGTGTGCCAGACTGTAATTTTCTCTGAGGTTAATTGCTCTAGGAGGAACCCAGCTGAAACTGGGACCTGCTGGGGATTTGCAAGAGCCTCAGTTCATTTGCCTGTGCCTGTCCAAGGGACACAGTTGGTAGCCTTGAGTCACCCACACTGCTGGAGCCCATCTGAGGGCCCTGTGTGCCCAACCCCTCAAGCTCTGTGCCTCAGCACAGGCACCCCTGAGGAGTTTGAGGGTGCTGGAGGAGCAGACAGGGAGTTGAACACTCAATGTTCTCCTTCCAGACTCCTCTGACTTCTGCTGGTTGCTGCAGAACTGGCTGTGAGCTTGCTGACTGTTGGTCCAAATAACAGCTGCTGCCCAGGAGAACAACCTTAAATCACCAGGGAACTTTGGAAAAAATGCTAATTCGAATTACAGCCTTCAGAGCATTCAGAGCTACTGTAAGAAGGAAAGTTTTGTCAGGTTTTCCATTTCTGTTGGAAAGAGACAACCCAGGAGAACACAGAAGAGCTGTCTGCAGCACGCAGCTGCCTCCTGCTCAGGAATACCCCACAGCAGTTTTATCTCCATCCTCCTTGGAGGTGTGAATATGGGATGTAAGAAATACTACAGTAAATAAGACATCAGATTCATGTAGACTTTACTTGCTCTGTGAAAATAAAAATATAATTTCTCTTCCAAGAGAATTGCAAGTACTTGTCATGCCGAAAAATAATCTTCCTAACCTTAAAACTTTTAAATAATGACAAGGTCATGCAGAGAAACAAGCAGCCTTCAGAGAAAGATGACCTCAGGTATTCAAGGTGGGAGTATCTGCTTCTGGTTTTAGGACTAACAGCCAATTTTGCTTCATGCTGAGGCAGTAGAAGCAGAGTCAAAATTTTCTCAGGAAGATCCCAGACCACCTATAAAGTGCAAGTCCTTTAACTGAGTTTGGAGTAAATAGGAGGCAAAGGTGAGGGCAGAGTTTGCATGGAATTGCTGCTGAGGCTTGAACTAAAAACTCATGAAAACACTGAGAGCTGTCCCCAGCGTTTCAATTGGACCATCAGTGAGTTCATCAAAGGACGAAGCGGAAACTGGTGCTGCTGGTGTGCCAGACACAGCCCAGTGCCCACCAGACAAGTCTGCAGTGAAATGGGAGTGGCTAGGTGAAGCTAGGGGAGACAGTCCATGGATTGGGGTCATTGAGGTTTGTGTACCAGAGCTGCAGACAGCACAGCTCTTGGTCTGAGACTGGGATGAGGGCCCAGGCTGGTGTTTAAATGGGCAGGAGAGTGGGTGGAGGCCCCAGCTGGGGCTGGGCTGAGCCATTAAAGCCTCTTGGTATCCTCAAGGCTCTGGCAAATGCATAAAAGTCAGTGAAGTGAAAGATCTTTCTTTAGTAGTCCTTTCCAAGCTGGAATTAAGGGGTTTTTTTCCAACTGCTGGAGCAACACCTGGAAGCCAGACCTGGCTTCTGTGTGTGTTTTCATCGTGGATCTGTTATGTGAATTTAGGTAGGTTATTTTCTTTGCCTGTGCTTGTCTCTTTGCAGAGTCTTGTCTCTTTAGCTGGCAAACTCATGTCTGGACTTATGGCTGTACAAAGATCCCTCAAATCCAAAAGACACCAGATTTTGTCAAGGCTGAAATTACTAGATGAGCACTATTTGCAGCAACACTACTTTTTCCAAGCAAATTCCCTTTCACCCTAAATCAGGGTGTGCCCTACACATTGCTCAACTGGGACCATTTGTTTCTGGCAGTGGAAAGCAACTGAAGCTCAGAAGTGCTTGTGGCACCTCACATAGGATCCTGCTGGAGTGAGGTCTTGAATGTATTCCTGTTCACAGGTAGCTCTGAGGTCGTCATGCTGTAATCTGAGGTCCCTTAGGAGTCAGAGATATGATGCTCCTCATGAGGAGAGAGCTTTTTCTTGGATAGTTACCCCTGATGCAGTGATATCATCTTCTCCAAAACATCTGCTCTCTTCTCTGCAGAGTTTTGGGCAAAGAATTGGCTTCCTCTCATGCCTGAGGCAGTGGTTTAGGATGGGAATGGACAAGGGAAGGGCTGGAGGCAGGAGGGAATGGGGATCCTGGAGCTGGAGATGCTGAAGGGGTTTGGAAATGGTGAGAATTGGATGGGGGTAGTTGTTAGAGGACTGTGAGGGCCCTGTGGCTGAATCTTAGGTGGGAAAACTGGCAAGTTTGCTTTTTTAAGGAACTATTTAGTGCTCTTGCATTGCTTAATGCTAACCCTGAGCAAAAGTGCTGGGTCTTTGCTTGAACCAAAAAAACATTGCCACCCTCCCTTACTCACTCTGAGAGTGGCTACATGATGAAGGGTGGGGAAATCATGAAGAGCATGATGAGCTGGGTCTCAGCTCAGTTCCTGCTCTGTAATACAGCAGTTGGTGATTGCTGAAATTGAGGGGATGTGCTGTGAACAGTTTTTGGGCATGTCAGCTCTCCCCAGCACTGTGTTGGGGCTGATCTGTGTGACAGAAAATACAGTACCCGATTATTGGAACAGTTTTTGTGCCCCGGGATGAACTCCGTCTTCTGAGGATGAGCAGAAGGAGGGATCTCAAGCTCTGCATTGAGGGCATGGGGCATTTTCCCCTTGGTGCTGACCTTTTTGCTGCTATCTCCATGGAAATTTTTCATCATGCTGACAGGGTGGGGGTTTGACTGTCTGATGGGCACATTATGGGATCTGACTCCACTTAAACTGAGCTAAGCACAAGAGAAGAATGTGGCCTTGAGACACTGCTGTGTCAGTCTGGCTGTGTGCCCATGCAGCCCCATTGTTTCCAGTGGGGTTATTTCAGTATAGCACTGTGGAGCAGCCCTTAAGTTTTCCCCTTTGCCCTATTTACTGCATGGAATTGTTTACTGCTCCAACTGCAAACCCTTCTGCACTGGGGTAAGGGCCTCAAGTAAAAGTGACTGGTGCTGACCAGAACTCACCTCCTTAAACCTTCTCACTGGCATTTATTCACATCCTCAGTGCTGCAGTGAGATTGCAAACACTGAGCATCTGCTCTGCCCTCCAGACCCATGGAACTCCAATTCCTGAGAAATCAGATCAACTTTTGATCAGCAGATTAGTTTTTCATGTATTTATTCTGCTGGTGCTAGGCAAGTGAGTTACCCCAGCTGATCACATCCTTGAAGACAGTTTTATCATCCACTGAGCAAAAATTCAGTGCTTGAGTCCTGGATGGATGTGGAGCTAAGTGTTTTACTCAATGTTAAGTGGAAAATCTTTTTCAGAGAAGGCAATAGGAACAAACATTTGTTCTAAAGGATGGTTATTTTTCAGCTTGGGAAACTACAAAGCAACTTTTTTTAAGGCCATATAGGGAGTCAGCAGTGTTCAAGTGACCAGCAAAGGATCTGGGATGTTCAGGAGGGGGAGACTGGACCATGGGCTGCAGACAGACCTTTATTGTCCAGAATTCAATATTCAGACTCCCTCCCATCACAGGCCTGTGTCAGCACTGAACAAGATGCTCGTTGTCCAGAGCTGCGAAGGAGTTTTCCCTGGTTACGCCATCCTTGTCTGCCAGGAAGAAAGCACAAAGATACATTGAAGGGAGAGGGGCACTTGCAGTTCCTCAGTTGCAGGACAACCCCTGTGGAGGCAGAAAAGGGCCAATTGTCCTCTCTGAGAGTGGGATGCAGGAAGGTGAAACAATCCAAGGATACACTTCTGGGTTAACCCCTGGTTTTGGTACAGAAGTCCCTGTTGCTGGCAGGTGACATGTGACCAGCATTATGTGGGCAGAAAGGACACTGGGACACAGAGGAAAACAACACTCACGTGATGTGGTTCAAACCTCAGCAGGAGCAGCACTGCCCAAAGCTTTGCTCTCTCTGTTCCTTGGCTGCTCCCTGTAATGTGGCAATGGTGCTCCCACTGCCCACCCCTTGGCTCTGACCCAACCCAAATCTATGGCAGCACCTTGTCTGACCATGTTAGCACCACTTCAGGTGTGACTTTGATACCAGCCTTTCCTTAATCACTGTACTAATTAATCATTTTGACAGATTGTGGGGACATTGATGAGCTTTGGCTATTTGAAAAATCCAGCTCTGGACCTTTTTATCAGCTGCCTCTACATGTTTGGAAAGGGAAAGAGAAGAACCAAAACACAAGAGGATATTGAAGGGGAGGAAGGAGCTCCTTTGGTTTTTCTCCCTGTATTTTCTTGCAATCTTTTGCCAAACAATATATTCACTTGTACTTTCCTCCTTTTTGCTGTAGGAGATCTCATTGCTGAGCCCTTCCTTATTCTCAGACACATTACAGGACAGAGCTATGGCTTCCTAATTCCTTCTGAGCTTACATCTTGTGCCTTAACTCCTTTCTTGTCAAATTTGGTTTCTCACAAGGGACCTGGAAGGACAAAGGGTGCTGAAATGTCTTCTAGCTGTGGCATCTTTTAGCACATGGATGGAGATGCCCCCATGTTTGCTCTCTGCAGGCTGTTCTGTGCATCCCTTCCTGTCAGTGCATCCTGTTTTCCAAAGGCTGTGGCTGGGAATGCTCTGTGGAGTGGCTGATCCTGAGCCCAGGCAGTTCCCTGGTGCTGGCTGAGCTGGAAGAGGCTGTGCTATTGGTGAAGTGCTGCTGCCCAGCTGCTGCGAGGGTGGCTGGATCAAACACTGAGAAATGCTCCTAAGGCCATGGAAAGTGTGAATACGTGGGCTTGGGATATGCATTTTAATGAGGTGTTTGAATTCTCTCCTTGCTGCCCAGCAGGGCCAACGTCTGGCAGTGCCACAGCTCCTAACAACCACGTATTGTGTCCCTGGGAGCTGCACAGCTCTCAGGGTAGCCAGGCCTTACCCTCACCCTGCTCCCCAAACAAACAAGGGACTGTGAAAGAAATGTCACCAGGATTCAGATTCCTCCTAAAAGGTGCCCAGATGGTCTGATGTCATTCCAGATGTCTCTGAGGCAGATCTTTGGCCCTCAAAAAGGCTGAAGGCTCTCAGCTTTCCCATAAGAGTGTGTATCTTCCCATGCTTTGCTCCACCAGTGTTAAAGCAAGATGAGGTCTGTCAGAACTAACTCCAAGGGCTGGCTGCAAGGGTGACAAATCACAGCCAAAATTAGGTGTAGCTGAGGGAGTTCTGCTCTTCCTGGTGTTGCTGGGGCTGGTAGAGCTCTGAATCACCCTGGCTGTGATGTAGCAAGCAAGAGCCAGACATTCAGCAGCTGTGTCACCTGTCCAGGTGTGAGTGCAGAGGTGACAAGGAAGGGCAGAGTGGTGGCTGGGAGCTGGCTTCTCTCCAGCCTTGTAGGATTGAGCAGGCTTGTAGGCTTGACTGCACATCAATCATTTAGACACTGTGAGCTTCTCTTCTCTCCTCTCTCATCATTCATGATGCACAGACATAAACTGTGGTCACTCCCTGGCACTCATGGTCACCCCACCTGTCCCCAGCTGTAAGGTTGTACTGCCCCAGGTTTGGGGGTGACATTTTGTAGCCCTGGAGGTGGCTGTTTCAGTCCCCAGGTTCCAGCTGTGTTGGCAACTCATTCACCAGCACAATTCCTCATCTCAAATGCAGTGGTAAATCAATCTCCCCTCTCAGCTCAAATTTATCTGTGCTAATTTGAGGGAAACGGAGGAATCTTCTCCCACCAAGTTTTAAATCCTCATTTAGAACTTGACTCCGATGTGTATAAACCATCCACAAATGATAAAAAAGGATTTTTATTCAGCTGTTCTGTATTGTTACTGCCTGCCATCCTCTGCTTTAATCCTTGCTCCAAATGCATCTACCCAGGCAACTGTGTTGGGAAAAGGACTTCACATTGCAGCACCTGGCACAGAGGCACTGGACCCCTAAACTCCTTTTACTCAGTGTGAGTGGGTCCAGCTTATCTCCAAAATGAACCAGTGTCATGTGCACAGCCATGGAGGAATGACCTGGCACTCAGCAGGATAGAAATGGTTAATTTTCTGCCTCTTTGGCAGGAGTTTCAGTGGAATGACTCACTGGGGCCAGGTGGGAGTGGAACTGCAAGAACCCCACTGGCAGCAGAGCAGTTTGGGAATCCCATGGCAGCCACAGCCCTTGGCTCCTTGGAGCCAGGAGAAGTTCCAGCTGTGGCCCTACAAGGACAGAAGCAGAAACTGCTGCTGTGTCCCAGCTGAAGCTGCAGCCAGAAGAGCTTTGCAAAGCCTTGCCTGGGGTCTGGTGGAGACGGGAGGAGAGGGCTGGGCACCAACTGCGCTTGGTCGTAGCCAAATCCTTCAGGATTTCAAGCAGTGCACTTTTACCAAGATATTCTCCTTATTAAAAGCTGGATTTTCCTGCCAGCTCCTGAATCATATCCAGCACTCTGAGGGAAGTCACATCTCTCTCATAAGCCATTAGTGGGTGAGGAATGCTGGTACGTAGCAAAATGTGTTGTTGTCACCCCATGAGGTCTGCAGTCTTTAGGATATACTTGGGAGCCATTATGAGCTGGGAAGAGAGATGGAGATGGGAAGGGACAGGGAATTCAGAGCACTCTGGGAGAGGTGGAAAGACAGTTCAGCTCTTTTTGGCTCCAGCAAGAGCCAGAATGCTCAGGACAGGATTAGTTGAGGTGAGTCTCACCTTCTCTGCTTGAAGGCAATTCCTGACAGTGAGACAGGCACTTCCTGACGGTGACTCAGCCCATCCTAAAACCTGTCCAAAAAACAGATGGGTTGGATTATTCCCTGGAGGAGGCTTCCCCTGCCTCGAGCAGGATTAGATGTGATGCCCAACTTTCTGATGACTGAGTGGGGAAAGCTGGATCCCACCCTTTATTTTTACTGTGGATGGAGCAAAAGCTGCAGGAGAGGGAACCATATGGCCTCCCTCACTCTATTTGCTTTGGAGCAGGACCCTGTGCACACACTCACATTTGTACATATGTTTGTGTGCATGTGACAGAAATTCAAAGGGTTTTGATTTAAGTTGCAGAGGCAAGCACAGGATACAGATGCCAGAATCCAGGCTGTCAGTGCATAGCCATTAAAATATGGCAGAAGTTTTTCCTGGGAAAAATTGACTCCAACTCCATGGAGGGACAGAAATGAGACAAAAAGCAAAGAGGAAATGAAAGAAGGGGGCAGAGAAATGGTCCCAGCCCCACTTTTGGCCCCTGTATGAGGGAGTGGGGAAGTGTTTGGTTTCCTGGGAATGTCTGTTTCAGTTCTCTCCTGACCCTTTCTGCAGTTCTAGCTTGGATGCTGTGTACACCAAGCTACCTCTGTTCTGTGTTTTTACCTTTTCCTTTCCTTTTCTTTTGGCTGAACACAGGCAAGAATGTCAAAAGGAATTTGTGAGCACTAGGAAAGTGAGATGCAGCCTCTCTGCAAGTAGGCCAAAGCAAGATTATTTCTCCTCTTGCCTTGTTCTCAGAAAATAGCAGAGCTTATCTGGACCAAATAAATCCCTCTGAGAAAAGTGGAGTTTCACAGAACTGGAAAAAAATCTGAAAAGAGGGGTTTGTAATGGGAGAGGTCAAGCAGTGTTAATTATAATCAGAGCTGTAATATAGATAATGAGATTTGGGGTGGTTTTTCTTCAAATCATTGCCTCTAGGAACCTCTGCTTCTCTCCTTTGTGGGAGTAGAGAGGGGATGTGTATGTAGGGAGCTCTTGTGGTCTTGTTCCTTGCTTTAACACTCTGCCCAAATTTCCTTCAGCAGAGCTTGACATGGAGGCCTGCTCACAGGATTTAAGGTTTTCTACTTTCATGTTCTGCTTACTTTTATCCATTTTTGAGGGATAAATACTCAGGCCAACCTTGTTACCATGGACTAAATCCAAGAGTCCTTTTCTCTGATTTTTGGTTGCTGCCTGTGCATGTGTGGGATGGTTCGGCTGAACTGTGGGCTGAGAACCCCAAGTTTGGGGAACCTCTCACTTTCTGACCTTGACATAATTACAAAAGTAGCCTGGTTTTCCTCTCTGTAAAATGTGATGCTGCCAGAGGGTGTCTCTGAAGGGTGATGTCATTTGAATGATGTCATTTGAATGATGTCACCTGAATGATGTCATCTGAAGCATTTTTACAATACAAACGGTGTTGTAAAAGAGGAGATGAGAGAGAGTAAAACTTTCTTTTCTTTTTCAAACAGCTGATTGTTTAGCCCAATTTTGCCACTTTCTGTGAACTGTTAGACTGGACACAGCCCCCATGTTTGGGGCAGGAATTCAGCTTTGTGATGGTTTGTTTGGTGTACTTCATGTTGTGAACTTAGTGGGGTTCTCCCCTTCTCTTTGAAAGAATCTCTTCCACCAGCATTCGCTTTAATATTCTTGTCTGTGAAACAGTGGTGGGACGTGGAGGAATGTTCCAGCTAAGCAAATGGAGGGATTAATCCTGAGATCCCTGCAGGAACATGATTTGTACAGAGGACAGAAACAGGCAGGGAGACTTTCCAGACCTGGCTCCAGAATGTTTGAAGCTATAGGAAATATTCCCCTTCATTTCAGGTGGATTGGGAGCCAAGGACCAGCTGTGAGGATTAATTTGTTTGCAGTTGCATCATTGCATCATCATCTGCCATGCAGAATCCAGAGGGATATTGATGACACAGCTTGATCAGCCCTTTGAGCCCTTTCCCAAACTGTCTTTACATAGCAACATCAGGCCTAGGCTTATGTGGTTTCCAGCACTGCTGATTGCTTCTACATTTTTTCTGGACAAGCCCTTCACATATTTTCCTGACAGGCTTGAGAGGAACCTCTAAATGCTGGTGAGCCCATCATATTATTTCCTGCATAGCTTTCCTTGGAATTTGGGAGGCTTAATGGTGGCCAAGAAGGGGCTGAACTGAGAATCTGCTGATTCCTCTGCTTAGATATTGCCTCATATTCTCCCCATGTGTTTTGCATCCAAATACAGGGAATGTTTGCATGCACAGAGGCTGCTGTTGGGTAATGTCTCTGAGTCTTGCTCAGCTGAAGTCTGTCTCCATGTGAATGCAGCTGCATGGCTGCTAAATCCAAGCTGGTCTCACTGAGGGGAGCTGGACCCCTCTGCAGTCTTCCTCTTGCCTTTTTCTCAGTGCTCTGGCTTTCCCAGAACCCAGGATCCTTAACCTCCTTTGTTAAGGACTCCTCTTGTGGCCAGCTTTCCTCACTCTGGTTGCCTGTTTTTACATAGGATAATGAACAGTTGGCATATTGATGAAAAATAATATGTCTGGGACAAAATTGACAGGCAGGTAGCATCTGCAGTGACTAGTCAGGACTTCTTTTTATATCTAGTTAATTGAATATATTAACCTAAAAATTTATTAATTGCTGAAATTATTCATTAGAGTGTATATGTAGCAAATAGTATGCTAATTATGAACAGAGAATGTGCATCCTTTGACATGTTTATAGGGTTTTTTAAATTGTAAGTGACCTACTTTAAATATAAGCCACTTGCAGATTACTGCCAGTCTAGAGGGCATTGCACAAACTCTAATAGTTTGTTATTAGTCATTATTATTCACTGTCCCTTAATTCAGAACATGGTGCTCCCAGTCACTGGGAGCTTTTGTCCTAATTGTGATGCCTGATTTTTAAGCTAGGTCTAGATGTGCCTCACAAGATCTTTTGGGCAAGAGTTCTTTTTCATCTCATATTTGCCCAGCCCCTGGCACCACAGAGAACAGGCCTTGAGACAGACAAGGACATCCCAATTTTCTTCATCAGCCAAACTGACAGTGTAGAAGTATCTAAAAAACCCATAAGCATCTTAAAACTAAATTCTTGCCCACTGAAAGACTGACAGCTGTGTCTGCTGCTCTCTTTTCTCTTTCTAGACCAAAGAAGCTCTCTTCACAATTCTCCAGGACCTGAGGCCTGAAGACCACTTCAATATCATTGGCTTTTCCAACCGAATAAAGGTCTGGCAGCAGGACAGGCTGGTGCCAGTTACCCCAAATAACATCAGGGATGCCAAAAAGTACATCCACAACATGTCACCTACTGGAGGTATGATCAGAGATACAGATGGGATTAACTGTGTTATCCAACTAACTACAACAGAACAGAGAGTGGTGAAAATATAGAATAAAAAGACATTGGGATTTAGGTCATGGGATGAGGGGATCCCTTCACCTCCACTCAGGGTTATGTGTTTTTTATTAATATACACAATGGGAAGGTTTTCTCAGACCCTGCCCATTGCAGAGGTTTGGACAACATGGCCTTGTCCTAAATGTTCCTTCCAACCAAAATTAGTCTGTGACTCTATATTCTTACTAAACCCAATTTGGTTCCATTCTCTTGTTTATCTGGTGACACCCTTGGATTGGGAAAGCTTCCAAGGTTGTTTCTTGAGAACACAGATGAAAACATACCCTGGTAAAGGACACACAGCACCAGCATTGTGTAGTTTCTGAAAGGCTCTGTGAAGCAGGCTCATGATTTTGTCTGAGCTGGAAACCCCAGGGATGGGGCACACAATGTGGGATGCTGGATTGCCTTCTGCAGGAGTTAGTTTCTCACCTAGAGCTGTCTTCTTGACTCTACCAAGGAGCAGCAAAAACAATATTTAAGAATTTCTCAGCCCTTTTTGGTTGGAGGGAAGTGGGCAGAAAAAAACCCCAGAACAGTGGCAGAGTGCAGGCATGAATTTTAATTTGATTCATAGGCCTCCTGTGAGGCTATGGACAGTTGTATGAAAAAATCTCCAACTACAGTGAGGTTTGTAATCAACCATATTCCAGCAGCTGTGCCCAGAGAGCTGCAAAATGCAAAAAAAATTCAAATCCTTCCTCGTGGAAGTAGTCCCAGCTGGTTGAAGGTCAGGGAGGGCCTTCCCATGGCTGCCCCTGAGCAGTGACCACTCCTAGCAGAGGAAACCCTCTGATGGAAAAACACAGCAAACAGGATGGTTGGCTCTGCTGTGTGGGCTGTGAGAGGAATTGCTTAGGAAGTGGTTAAGGGACCTGCCCAGTTAAACAATTACCAATAGTGGGACTAAACTCAGAGAACAAAGCCTTTTACTCCTGAATTGCCAAGAGAGCTGTGCAGGAACCAGCTGGGTTTGCCCAAGAATCTGCCAGAGAACAAAAAAATTGACTGTGGCTCAACAGGAACGTGCAGTGATTCTCCACCACAGGTACCTCAGTTCTGGCTGTGTTTTCCCTATAAAGTTGCTATTACTTGAGTACCCTCCAGGGAACATGAACACACACAAAGAACATGGTGTAGTTACACCCTGTGTTGTACTTACACACTAAAGAAACAGGAGAAAAATCCTGCTGCTAAATACCTGAGCAGCAGGTATTTAGAAAATGTGGCAAAAGGCAATTTAGCACATTTAGCAATGTGGCAAAAGGCAGTTTTCAGGGCTTGGTAGAGTTCTATGATACAATTGAGTATAAAATTACACACTGCCATATGACATGATTTTCTTCTGGTTTTGGGGGAAAAGTTCTTTCTGAAATTTTGGATCTGCCTGGAGATTGAGAGTTAGGATATTTGAGTGCAGGTTTTTTGGTTGAGAACCATTCTGCAGGATTTTGAGGACTTTTCAGAGGTCTTTGCTGCTTTCCTGTTCCTTGCCTTGCTGCAGTTGCTGGAGCTGTGCACACTGAGTTTCTAGGTATGGGCTTTCTATCTCACCCTGTTGATAACCTTCCTAGATTTCCCTTTCCAGACCCCCAGGAGTCAGCTGTGTATGGCTCTCAACCCAATTCACCTGCTTTGTTTTCTAAGAGCTGCTTTTAACCCTGATGTGCTGATTTTGCAAAGCCAATCTCTGTGCTTTGGTTAGAAATACATGGAGAAAGGGAATACTTGTACTAATTTTCCTGTTTTCCTTTTTTTTTTTAAACACACAGTGGGCTTGGATCCTTTTCATGCCTATTCTAATGTACATCTGTTCCTTCATTTACTTTGTTTTCTCCTCTCTACCCCACTTCAGGCAGTTCTATTATTCACTAGCCAGTGTTTTGTGCAAACACACTCCCCAGCTAACCAAGCTCTTCCCTTTAAACTTTGTATCCCCTGGGGTGTGAAGAACAAACCCATCCACTTGTTTTCCCGTTTGAAGGCTTTTTTCTGTGTTTCCAAGTGTTGTGCCCTTCAGAAAAAAAATGAGCAGAACTTTTTCCTAGTTCTGATATCATCTGGGAGAGTCCCATAGTAAGGTTTAACAACTTTTTTTTGTACCAACCAGACATATATGACTGTTTACCAGGCTGATTTTTGTACATTGAGACATTTGACAGCAATTTCACATCACAAACTGAAATTCATAATTCAATTCATAAAACCATAAACAGCTGAGCTAAACTGGTGCTGAGTAACAGAGCTGAACGGAACTAAAGGGCTAGAGCAACTTTGTGTGGAGAAAAGGGCCATCCTGATGTCCAGAGAAGCTGTCACCTCCCTAAAGGGAGCTCAGGGAAATTATTCACACCACTCTTAGAAGGAGAAATGATCTCTAATCATTCTGGTACCTTTCCAGGGACCAATATTAACGGGGCCCTGCAGACCGGGGCGAAGCTGCTGAATGATTACATCGCTCAGAACGACATTGATGCCAGGAGCGTGTCCCTGATCATCTTCCTCACGGATGGGAGGCCGACTGTGGGGGAAACACAGTCCTCCAAAATCCTCAGCAACACCAAGGATGCCATCCGGGACAGGTTCTGCCTCTTCACCATCGGCATCGGCAACGACGTGGACCACAAGCTGCTGGAGAGGATGGCCCTGGAGAACTGTGGCATGACGAGGCTTTTCCAGGAGGATGAGGATGCAGCCAGCCACCTCAAGGGGTTTGTTCTGCTTCTTCTGTTCTTTGGGTTCTCTGGGAAAGCGTTTGGGGATGGAAAATCATTTAGTGAGACATGGAAAGAAATTGGAGTTTCCCTGAGGTTCAGCTCTGCTTGGGAGAGGCAGAGCTGAGCCTCAGATACTCTGAATGGCTACTCAGAAATTTCCTTTTTCTTAGCAGACCCCCTGAGATGTACTGGAGCTTCCCAGAACAAAGCATTTGTTCCCCTAATTCAGATCATTTACAGACATGTAAACCCATAGAACTGGGAGGCACAGGTCCCAACTCCTCACAGGTAGATGGTGGGAGGAGACGATGCATTTCATACATCAAATGAACAACATAAACAGCATGGAAGGGATCAGGAATGAAGATTTCAATTTGGAGCAGAAAAACGTTTTCTTTGTTTTTTTGGAAATGATAACCATTTGCCCAAGATTCAAAATATTTGACTTTGAAAAACACACTAAGATCATTCCTGGGATAACCATACAGTCACCTAATTTCCTCATTCTTTGTGACCCAAACTCCTCATAAGTTTCCTGAAATCCTCATCCTTCAGTAGGATCAGAGATGATGTTCCTCTTCTGTGGTAAAGGAGGTGTAATCCAAGGGGAGACCCTGGGAAGGAACAGCAGAAAGATATGTGACCACAGCTCTGACCAAAATGTTTGGCAATATGTCTGTGCTTCCAAATAAAAATGTTTGGCTTTCACTCCCAAAATGTTAGTGTTTTAACCACAGAAACCAAAAAGAGACAATTATGAGTACTGACCTCTCTCCTGGCTCCTGACTAACTCCTCTGGAGCAATGAATCCAAGCACTTTCCACCAGGACTTTGCCTTCTGTGGCAGCTATGCATGGGCAAGAATTCCCTCTAAACTAAATTCTGTAGATCCATCTGTCACTCCACCCACATCATTTCCTCCTCAGGACATGTATTTTGGATAGCAAGTGGCATTCCCTGGCACATAGAGGATGTTCTGATTGACTGGGCTGTGGGAGCCCAGTGCTGCAAGTTCTTGTTCAAACGCCTCTCTCTGATGAACAGCTCACTGTTTATCAAGCTCAGCCATGGCAAACCCATTTGGCATCTGGTGCCAAATTTGTACAGAAAAGCACAATCACTGCTGGAGGCCAATTCAAACCTCAGTTGGAGGGAAAACCTAAATGGGTGCCAGTGTAATTTTTTTATGCTCAGCAGGCGGTATTTTTATACAGATACTTCCTTGAATTGTACTCTAAGACAGGTTGTGTATCTCCACCATTTGTTACAACTCAGAAGTTAATTTACAGAGAGTTCTCAAGTTTAATTCAGCCATGTTTTAAAATCTGGTGAAGTCTCTGCATGAAAGACAATGAGCTCTCAGACAGACTTTAAAAGAAAGTCAACCAATTCAGGCTTTGGGTTCCCTTGGAAAGAGAATAAAGCAAAAAGTGTGACTTTAGCTTCCAGACAGTCTGTTTAACCAGATGTGTTAAATAAATGCAGCTTGAACTAAAAAAGGGCTGAGGCCAACTCTTTGTTTATTTACCAAATTAAACTCAAATGACTTGCCAAGAGATGAGCAGTTTGGCATTTAAATGAGAAATATGGTATTCTTGGAGCAGCTTGGGAGGAACCTTCAAAAGCACATTGCTGTAGGGAAAACAGAGTATTGTAAACTTGGGCTTTGAGCCTTGTGAAGATTTTCTGGGCTGTCCAGTGCCAGGTGTTCTCACAAGTGTGATTGGTCACGTTAACAAGGTGTTAAAGGGTTAACCTCCCTGGTTCCATGAAAGCCATGCCTTGCTCCAACAGAAAATCAGCCATGAGGAAGTGAATTCTCTTGTGCAAGAGTGCCTGTATATAGCAGCTCCTATATACTTAATTCTATATAGAATTCCTCCATTCTTTGGAAATGTTCTTATTTATGGGGGCCATGGTGAGATTCCTTCTTGATTTTCTTTCTCTGCTGACTCTCAGAAAACTGTATGTCTTCCTGTCCTACACTGACCAACCCAATCTAGGGGTCTTGTAGAGATTCAGAAGCTTTGGCTTGGAATCTCTTCAGCTTTGGTGCACCTAACATTTTGGCCTTTCAGTTTCTGGCTCTGGAATACCATGTATAACACCACTAGAAACCTGTGGGCAACAGCATCTCATCTAAGTATATTTTTTAATAACTGGAGTGCTTTCTGTGAATCTTGAGAAACAAATAATTTAAGTGGTCACAAATGTCTCCTTGCAGAGATCTTGAACCACAGTAGAAGGGAAGTGACTGTCAGGCCATGCTGGGTTGATTCTGAACACACTTAAGAGACTCTGTTTAGATGCCTAAGGAACAGTGAAGACTAAAATGAGGCAGAGAATAATTTTGGTTGACAGGGATCTCTGGACATCCTGTAATTCAACCTCATGCTCTGAGAAGAGCTAACTTCAAGTTTAGGTGAGGCTTCTCTGGGCTTTGTCCACTCAGGTTTTGAAAAGCCCTAAGGGCAGAGGCACCCCCATCCTGTTTTTCTGGGCCAAGTTAGAGTGGATGTGGTGGTTAAATTTGGTTCCTGATGGCTCAGACTGCCCCTGAATGACTTAGGAGCCATTTCAGATAACCTGGCTGTGACCTTGTCGGTGTCCAAGTGCAAGAGTGTGTTCACACAGTGCTAACAGTGAAAAATGTGTCATTCTTTAAGGTTCTATGATGAAATAGGGACACCCCTTCTCTCTGACATCCGTGTTGATTACCCTGAAGATGATGTGGAACAGGTCACCCAGAACTTCTTCCCCAACTACTTCAATGGCTCTGAAATCATCATCGCGGGCAAACTCATCAACCGCACCTCGGACAAACTCCACGTGGAGGTGACTGCCAGCAACTCCAAGAAGTACATCCTCCTCAAAACAGATGTGGCCATTGACCTGCCCAGCAGAAATGACATCAGAGGTGTCCCCGGCCTGGAGGATGGCAAAGGGGACAATAATTACATCGAGAGGGCATGGAGCTACCTCACCATCAAGGAATTGCTCAACTCTCGGCTGAAGAGCGATGACAGTCAGGAAAAGGACACTTTGATGGAAAAAGCCAAGTCGATGGCCCTGGCTTACAATTTTGTTACTCCTTTCACTGTTCTGAAAATGAAAGAGGCTGGATTCCACTCAGAGCCACCTCAGGAGGAGTTTATCAGCCCTTCTACTGATGGCATTGGGGAAAAGGTGCAGAGCCTGCAGGGGCACAAGGCCCCACCAGGTATGAGAGAAGAATAACCTTGTTCTGGTAAAAAAAATCTTCTTTCATGGGCAATGTCTCATGGCCAACTTTGGCACAGGGGTGATCTAGACAGTGAACTGAGGGGTAAAGCTGAGATTTTCATACCAATTTTGCTAATTGGTAACCTTTACAAACCTTTAGCAAACCTTTTAGGCCACTCATTCACCCCCTTGAAGCACTTACTGCTCTATAGAAACTATTGAAGAAAAATTGGGGTTCTACATGAAACTTAAAGTGGATGCAGGAATATATTTCATAATCTCTCTGAACAATATCTGGGGAACATCATGAGAATATGTCTCTATTGCTCAGTAAATAATTGTAACAGCCTTCCTTCCCCACTTCTAGGTATACGCAGAGGGCAAGATAAACAGAGAATTAAAATCTCCAAAACTTCAGGTCAGTGCCTGTTTTCATGCCTTTAAAAGTGCAAAATAATAGCAGCTGATTTATGGAAACCTCAGATGCATTTCACTGTAGTACAACCACCCAAGTGACCAGCCAAAATTCTATTTGTCAGACCTACAGAGTAGGGAGGAAAATGAAAACAAAACCAAAATACAGAGAGGGTCAGTAATGAGGAGTGTGAGCAATGCAGATCTACAACACTTGATCTTCATGTTTGAGACTTCTGCAGGCTAGGAGAGAACAGAAACACATTCTCTTTGTACTAGGAATGGTGAGAAAACCTTTTATAAATAATAATAATGCTGAAATATTAAAAAAAAAAGTTGTTGAAGATGGATAAAATAAAGAATTCTATAGTATTTTACAATTTTCCTGTTGGTCCTGCACCTTTACTTAACTTTTCATACATTAAACAGTGAAGAATAAGTCCAGATCAAGAATTCTGACTTGAATTTCTCTTGATAGGGTCCATTTTACCCTAGAAACTAGCATTTTTGGCTTGCCTTATTAATGGCAGCTGTCTGATAGTTGATAGGTCAAGGATTGTTGAAAAATTAAGACACTGAGATCAACAGCTGCTGTTGACTGCTCCAGTCTGATACTGAGGGCCAGGAGGGGTCAGTGTGAGGAGGACCCATGCAGCAGCCCTTGGTGAGAAAGTACATTTCTGTGTGCTGTGGGGGATGTAGCTTGCCAAGAAAGAATGGAGGAGTTCAAAACACCTACATGATAATTCCCATAAACCACCAAAATCATATTCCGGGAAGAAAATATCCTGATTTTCATCTAGACTGTTTTGGGTTTTGAGTTGTCATTGAAAACCCAACCTCTTCTGTGAGAAAAAACAAAACAATCTTTGCGAAAAACAAAGCAAAACTTGGCATTTCCTGGCAAACTCCATCTGACCCTCTAAAAACAACAAACCAGGAGGACTTAGAAAAAAACAGGGACAAACACACTCCAAACAGCAGTTGTGTTGCAATCTTGGACACTGCAGTTTTGTGTGAGCCTCTCACATTTATCTCCTTTTCCGTGTCTTCTCAGCGGATGGGGACCCTCACTTTGTCATCGATTTTCCCTCCAGCAAATTCTCTGTCTGCTTCAATATTGATGGAGAACCAGGGGACATTCTCCGGCTGGTGTCTGATCACAAGGAATCAGGTGAGCAGCCAAGTCAAGCAGTTTGTTGTGGAGGAAAATCAAAGTGTAGGAGTGGAGGAAAATCAAAGTGTAAGGCCAGCCCCGCAGCAGACCAAGCACCAAGGTGCCTCGCAGGCAAGAAAGTGATAGGAAATTACAAAAAGCTTCTTCTGTGGTTCAGCTTCACCCAGTTACAAAGTCACAGATTGCAGATAAAAGGTGTGGACTCACCAAAATTGCTCTGCTGTGGGAATTTCCCCCTTTACTTGCAGCACTGTTTGGTTTAGGACAGAGCAAAGTACCCAAACAGGCTCACCAAGCACCACAGCTTTTTTAGTAAGGAAACCACCAAACTGGCTAGAGAGTCATGACAAATGAGAAAACCCACATGATTCAGGATCTGCTTTACCCAAGCCTGAGGGGCTTTGAGCCTCAGGGGCCCAAAGTGTGGTCTGATCCGATCTGGAATTCTAAGCAGGGCTGCTAATAAGCAGATTACATCCTGCTCAGGGCAACAGTGGGAGAAAGGGGTGTCAAAACCAGAGACAATTCACAGGGTTGTTTTACAAAACCCCACAGTGAAGTTGTAGGGGTTCTGTTCTGTGTGGCAGTGGTCTAGCCCCCATATTTCTGTGTTCATGTCTGCCTTAATAAGATACAGCTCCAGGCAAGGTTTCCCTTCAACTTCTTTCACAGACTGTGCTACCACTTGAATGATTTTGTGGCTCAAATGCAGAATGAGCTTGAGGAAAACAGACTCTGTAGCACCAGAACCTTGAGTCTTTGAAGACAGAAATGAGAGATCCCATCAGGAATAATGAGACATTTCATCTCAGTGTTAATGGCTTGGGTTTAGCTTGGGTTAGCAATGAGCTTCCTGCTTAATTGTCACTCTTCAGTGGGTGTTCAGAGGCTTGTGGGAAATGAGTCACTGTCTTATGGACAATAGCTCACAAAAATTATTAAAATGACTGGGAATCTTACTGTGGACATTTAAGCTTTAATTGACTCAGTGGGATCTACACCTTAGAACTCTCAAAAGTGGTTGGCTTTGTGGCACTGCATGCATTGTGTCAGGATTAATGGGACTGGGGGCACCTGCCTGCAGAGAAGGTCAGTATTTCTGAGCTTGGGTAAATTTATGTGCTCTGTATGAGGTCATAATTTTATAACAGACTGATTATACTCATTTGAATACTGGTAAGTGAAATAATTGAGCACGAGGTGGCAAGCCTGCATGTCCTCAGTCACAGGGTTTGTGTCATTGAGACAATAGACCTGTTCCTGCTGGGCCCCTTCCAGCTCAGACTGCTCTGTGATCCTGTGATCCTGACTTCCACCTTTCATTTACTGATTGTTTTCCTGCAAGGTGTAACTGTGAATGGACAATTGATTGGAGCTCCCGCACCACCCAACGGCCACAAGAAGCACCGGACATACTTCAGCACCATCACCATCCTCAGCAACAAGCCAGAGAGGTCTTACCTGGAGATCACACCCAAGAGGGTCATCCTGGATGATGGGGAAAGGCTTGTCCTGTCCTGTGGCAGGAGTGCTGTCGTGAGAAGCAGGAGCCTCGAGGTGTCCATCTCTGCCTACTCCAACATCACCGTGACGATCCGGGACTCCATCAGCTTTGTCATCCTCATCCACCACTACAAGAAGCCAGCCCCATACCAGAGGAATCACCTGGGGTTCTACATCTCCAACAGCAAAGGCCTCTCCTCTGACTCCCATGGGCTACTGGGTAGGTGGCAGGTTCTCAGGTTCAGAGCTGTAAATCAGACAAAAATGATATTTCTGAGGAGAGACAGGAGGGAAGGAAGAAGGCAGGTGGGGATTAAGTTCCCAGGTGAGACTTTTTACATCCTCTCTCAAACCATTTCTCTCTTTCTAGTACCTCCAACTCCTCTCCTGCCTTTTTCTGCAGGAGCTATCTCTCCCTCTTCCAGCTGTGCCTGCTTTTCACATTTCCACTCCTTTAGTGATTGTTCAATACAGTTACTATTAGAATACACATGCTTGATGCTCCCAGTAGAGAGACAGAAACCAAATCTTCCACAAGAACTTTTGTGGCCCCTTTCTTTCAAATGTGAAATGAAAGAAGAGCTACCCCTACCTTTTGTAGGCTCAGCTAATGACCAGATGGTTGTGTTCTTTCAGCCAATGAGAAGTATTGATGGTTTTGGTCATGCACAGGTGCACAACTCCAAAATTCTGCCATAGTTTCTGTGCCACTCAGACACCCCCAGATGAAGCAGGAGGTGATCTCTTAGGGGTGAGGTTTTGGACTCGGGCCACTGTCATGGACAAACCTCTAAATCCACACTTAGGTTTGGTCTAGAAGAACTTTCTCCCAAGAAGGCAAGGGAACAGAACTTGAATCTTCAGGCCTAGGACTTTTTGCTTGCTGATGGACATTCTGTGGGTTATTAACCTCTAGTAACTATGCCCCACAGAAGGGAACTTACTACTGGTGGCTAAAAAACCTTTTTATCTCTTTTGTTACCCATGGAAACTAAAAAAAAAAAAAAAAGGGGGTTTTATTCTAACCTCTATGTTTGCGGGATTTAGAAATGAATCACAGGAACAAGATTCACCCTCCTTTTGCAGAGAAGCCCTTTACAGATCTATAAACTGAGAATTCCCAAATGCATCGTACCAGAAAAAAACAAAAAACAAACAAACCAAACAGACTACCAAACCACAAAAGTTTATAAACAGGCACAAATCAGCCAGTCACAAACTCTTACTTTATCTTGCCTTGCAGGTCAGTTCTTGAACCACGAAGTCAAGCTTCTTCAGGAATCCCTGAACACAAGTCACCAGGAGGGGGGGCAGAACCAAAGGGAGGCGTTGAAGGCAAACCCCACGAACACCCTGAAGGTGAAGGGGCGGCTCGTTCCCGTGGTGTGGAAGCAGAGGAGGATCTTCAATGGCCAGCAGGAGGTCGAGTGCTGGTTTGCCAAAAACAACGCGGACAAACTGATCGATGGGGGCTACAAGGACTACCTGGCTTCTCATCCTTTCGACACTGGGAGCAGCTTTGGGACAATGAGCAGCCTCTAGGACCTGCCACAGTGATATGTTGGGGCAGCACGTGTGACAGCAGGTCCCTTCTGAAGCCTTCACTGGGCAACTTATGAATATTTCCTTATTTTTGGTGCCAAAGAAACCAAGGATTTTGTCCTTGGAGATCAGCTGTGTCTCTTTCATGCTAAATGAACGTTCATCAGATTCCTGAAGGAAAAGAAGGCTGGGGGAAAGGACGTGGTTGAAGGTATGATTGATGCTCTCCCAGTGGGAAGGGAGGGAGAAATAAGTCAGTGAGCAGTACAGAGGCTGATGGCCCTAAAATAAACCCATGCAAGGATCTGTGCAATGCCCCCTGAGGCTGGTGAGTCACCCCACGAAAGGCAGATCACACAGCACAGTGCCTGCTGAGGTGACAGGCTTTGCAAAGGAGTGACTTGGAGCTCCTGATCAAACCTTGGCCCATGGGGAAAGGAGAGAAAGATAGAGGAGAGGTGGATGGATATTCATCTGCAGCAGCCCATTAGCATCAAACAAAATCAAAATCTTAAATCAACAGGCCACAGGAGGTTATTGCTTTCCTGGTTAATGGGATGAGGTCTGGATTTGCCACTAAACATAGTGTTGTCTGAATCATTACAAGCCCTTAAAGAAGTGATGAAAACCTTGATGAGGTTTATTGCTGTCTGGGTGCACAAGCTGTGTGCTTAAAAAGCACCTCTGGTCCTCAGCAGCAACAGGAATGGTGCAGGCTCCCATTCCCTGGAGCAGATGATTCAACGCAATTCAATTTAAATAACATTGCAGGGTTAGTGATTTCCTGAGTCTTGACTCCCTCAAAAAGAAAGAAAGTTCCACTCTGAGCTTCCAACAGACCTGCCTTGATGTCCTTGAGCATCACATCCCTTCTGCTCAGCAAAGATTTAAAATTTCCTAAGGGATGTCAAACCAGAACCCATGACAGCTTGTGAGCCTGCAAAGCAGCCTCTTGAATTTTGACTAGACATTTCTAGCTGCTTTTGTAATCAGGGAGGAAGTCTTTATTTATTCCAAATTGTCAAAAAATTTTCATCCCCGTTTCCCCTGGCTTCTTCTCCTTCCTTACACTGCAGGAATTTGTGCGCAGCAGGAATTTGGCAGCAGGAGGTTATAGAAGGGTCTGCCAGCCACCCCCACTGCAGGTGGTGCTCCAAACCCAAAACTGCAAGGCTGTGGTGTGTTTCAAAGTGAGGCATCACTGAGCAATGCTATAGATCAGCCACAGGGGAGTTTTAGCACAGAACTTGTCCAAAGAGGACTTGACAACCACAAAGACATTTACATGGCAAGGCCAAACTGAGCTCATGAATGCTCTGCCTTTCCAGAATTGAAAAGGAGGGAGGCTGGGTGTGGAAGCATCTCCAGGAATTAAATTATATCCATGTGTTAGGAGAAAACAATTGCCAGAGACCTACAGAAGTAGGTTCAATCTGGACTGATTTTTTTTTTTTCATATTTAACAATTCAATCATATTGTTGCTGTTGGAGCTCCAGCTGCTGGGGGGGAGGGGGATGATTTTCCAGTTGCTTGATCAGCTCATTAGTGCTGCAAGCACCGTGGCAGCAGAGCAGGTGGCAGGCATGGTTTCTTCACTCACACCATGTGCTGCCTGAAACAGCCAAAAGCAACCAGCAAGATTTAACTGCACTCTGGAAGATCCTTACAGAGAGCTCAGTTAGCACAAAATTCCTGCCAAGGCTTGTACTTTGGAACAGAACATCAAGAAGAAACTACTGCTTTGGGCCCTGCTATCTTGAGAAACAGCTCTCCTGCGAGGGAGGGCTGAAGGCAAGACCTTCAGCACAGTCCTGAGTGTGGAATAATAACTGAGGTTTAATGCTCTGCAGTTTGCTTGTGGGCCAGAAAGAGATGAGGAAGAACAGCTGTGAAGTTGACTTCTCTGCTCAAGAAAATCACCCACAGCCCACACTTTCCCCAGCACAGAGCAAACAGGAAAGGGGCAGAGGATTTCTAGACACCCCAGAGTTTGGCAGGAGTTTCCATACTGTCATTTCTGAAAGCTTCCCTCTCTTCCCACATTGTGCTGTCTACGTGTGTTGCTAAGGGGAGTGACTGGCTCAGGCTCTCCCCTGATCTCCTCTGTACATAGATATGTATATAATATATATAGACACACACCTACTGCTAATAATTCGGGTGCATCATTGCTCCTCTTTCTTCTTCTCCAGCCAAGGAAACACATTTCTTTCAGGGCCTGAAGATAACAATGATCAAGTCCAACTTCTCAGCAATATGAAGCACCTGGAGCAATGTACTCAAGGTCTCCTTAAGGCTCCAGTTATTCATTTCACAATAAATATTTTACAGTAAACACTGCAGTGAAGCTTTCATTTGGCAAAGATAAAACAAGCTTTGGAGCTAAGGTTGTGTGTGTTTTATGCTGCTGGACAGGCTCACGTTACCAGATGACTGAAAGAACCACTCATGAGTTAACAGTAAGCTGGGAACCAAAGTCATTTCAGTGGGAAATGAAAGGTCACTGATGTTCTTTAGTCTCTGTACACTTGGTAGGAGGCAAGAGCAGACAGTAGAGTTCTACCCTCACACTGAAATGAGAGTTTAACCACAAACTTTAAATACAGTAGAAGAGGACATGGGAAAACAGTTTGTGCTCCTGCTGTCCCAAGAGCAAAGGCAGGTCATGGACTGTAAATCTCAATTATTTCATCTCTGAAGTGGTCATCACACTTCCCTCTGTCACAAGCAGGAATATGTTCAGGCTTGGTCCTTACAGCCCTTCATGCTGTCCCAGACCTCTATGCAGTGATTGCAGTGAAGATGCATTTCTTCTCATCTCCAAGAGTGTCACAGAGCACTTGGATTCACAGGGATGTGATTGCAAATTGTTCAGACAGCTCAGGAATGAGGCTGAGCAATCACTCTGGGGTGCAGTGGGAACAATTGCACAGCACCACTTCAGAGATGGGAACAGAGCTGCTGAAACAGCACTGGCTACACAAGGATTGAGAGGGAGAACCTTTCCCCCATCTTGTCCTGCTGGTGCCAATTGTGAACCTTCTCAGCCAGCCTCAACTAAGGGCTAAAATAAAGATCATGTCACTCACAGTCCAGTTTAGGACAAGACATTGCTTTGGCCAAATTTGCAGTCTTCACCCATTGCAGGATTGCACTGTGCAGCCCCAGAGCAAGAACAAAAATCCAAAATACCAATATTCCTCAAACCAGGGAGCAAGTTTCTAATAGGGAAGCTGTTTTAATCTATTTCCAGTCAAAACCTTACATAGCACAAGACTTACTCCAGGCCTTACCAGTGCAGAACTCCCCAGACAAGCAGAAGCTGTGTTGTGAAACCAACTGCACTGAGCAATATAAATAATCTATTCAGAGCACTGTGTGCCATGTGTTCCAAAAGCCTTTTGATGTGCCAGCAGAAGCAGGATTCTGACCCTTCATTAAGGAAGAAAAACAAAAAAGGACTTAATTTCCAGAAAAAGAGTTTGAAACTGCACAGCTGCAAGTGTAGCCAAGCGTGTCTAGTTCACTGAGGGGCATCCGAGACTTTGATTTGCATCTAAGGCTTCAAACCACTTTGAAGTCAGGAGAAAAACAACAAACCAAACCCCCAAAAAAACCCTACCAAATATCTTCACATGCTCCAAGCTCAGCCTTCACATCTAAATCCATCCAAATTAGAAAATCCAAATCCTTTAATTTTTACTCCTTAATAAGGGCTGTTTTCTTGGGAAAAATACGAGGGGAAAAAGAAAAATAAAAGATTCTTTCTGTCCATCACTGAAGGGGAGTTGTCTTGCAAGAAGCAAAGCCTGGCTAAGGTTCCATGTGGGATACCAGGCCAGTGGAGCCTGATCCCTGCTCCAAGGACTGTCCCCCATGTGGACTCTGGATAGGTCTCTCCACAGCTGTCTCTGCATCCAGCCTGGGAGTGGGGCCGTGCAGCTGCTCCGTGCTCACTCTCTCCCCAGGGCAGCTGCAAAGTGCTTTGCATTTTTGTGTTTATAGACAAATACAGTTTGCTAAGAGGAAAGCAAACAGGGCAAAGCCCTGCACTTCACCCTTGGAGCAGAAGGTGCCAGTCCTGGGCTGACCCAGGGTCTTTTGCAGCAGCAGTTCTACCCCAGCTCCTTCCTTACCCCCAAAACAAGGCCAGCTAATGGGGCTTCCAGAATGAGTTTGAATCAGATCCTGCAGACATTCCAGTTGTTTGTTTTAAACTAAAGAACAGGCGAGTTGTCAGCTTCCAGTAAACACTCCCTTGTAAGGTGGTGACTGGGATCCAGCTCTGAGCCTGCTCTGGAGCCCAGCACAGATTGCTGCAGCATCAGAGCACTGAAGCTGATCCTACACCTCAGCCACAGAAACCAAGCTCTGTGGCTCAAGCTCTTCCTCTTTAGGTTCAGCAGAACAACCTCCTGCTGCAGAAACACAATTTTCCCAGGTCAGGAAAGATTTCAACAGCTCCCCTTCCTCCCTTTCAAAGCATTAGGATTGTGCAGAACATTAAGCACATGAAGGCATTTCATCTATGAAGCAATTTAAGGTCAAATATTTATTGGATTCCTTATAAAACAGTAAAAAGAATCAGATCCACTGGGACAATCTTCCCAATTCAAGACATTTAAATACATATTGCAAACCAATTCTTTTGAGCATTGTGTATATAAAAGTGTCACAGTTCAGGTAGTACAGAATAGAATCCTTTTTTTTTCTTTTTCTATTAAAAAACAGACAAACTTTTCATTTCAGTCTCTAGCCCTGACAAAAAAAAGTCACACCCAGTTGTCCATCCAGGGAAAACACATCCCTGTATCCCCAACCTCAACGTGCCTGCGTGTGGGGCAGACAGGTAAAGCAGATACTGCTCAAGCCTGTGCAGATGCAGATACCACCCACAAGACAGCTGTAGGATAGGTGTGAGATGAGGCAAAAGGATCTCTGTGGATCCACAAGGGTCAGCATTCCCCACCCTTCCCTTCCTTGGCCAGCTCAAGGATCACAGTGCTGCTCCTTCCTCCACCTCCCTTGCCCCATTGTCAGATGACCACTTGATAGCTGGGCTGCTTCATCTTCTGGCTGCTTCCCCGGGGTGCTGGGATCTCCTGGTCGCTTTCAGACTGATCAAAATCCATGTCTGGGGAGAGCAATACCTAGAAAGGAGAACAGACAGATGCTGGTGGAGTCAAAGGTCTCAGATCTCAGTACTACTTGCTCAAGCCAAGCATTCCTAGAGGGTTCTGCTGCCAGCTCCAGTCCTCTCTGGCAGATGGGTAAGGCCTCAAGGTCATCTAGACCATCTCTCCAACAACAGCCAAATGGATTTGGGCACAGGCACCAGGATCATCTGCTGTCCCAGCCCTCTTCCCTGGGGACAGAATGGGCAGCTGAAGGCTCTGTGCCCCACGGGACAGGGCTCACACATGGATGTTCAGGCCTGGCTGAAGCCTCAGTGGAGATGCACAAAAACGAGGCCACATATTTTGTGAACAGCTGTTCCACATGTAGACCAGGCCCTCTGGAGCTGCTGGTCACCTCCACAGCTCAGCCAGAAGGGCAAACAGAGCTACAGGCTCAGCTTCAGCCAGCTCAGCAGTGGTGTCCTAGCCTGGCATCACCTCATTTCTGCCTGGCACAGCAGCTCCTGGCTCAGCCCAAACTGTGGGAGCCAAAGCAGAGCAGTGACACCTCTCACTGGTGTGTGAGCTAAAAAACCACTTCATTTTTGGTGCCCTTTGCCCCCAGGAATCCTTACACCCTCAGCAGTTAACTCCACACCTGGGGCTACCACAGGCTGCTCTAAACTGGCTGCCACCAGCCTGGAGCATTTCCAAGATGCAGACAGAGCCACATGTGGGCATCATCCAGCCACATCCTCTGGAAGAGGAAAAAGGCTGGATTTTATCCAGGAGATGGCTGCACTGCCTGCAGAAGAGCTGAAACCCAGTGCCAGCCAGCCAGCAGTGTGCATGGGTAATATTCATGGCTGGACAGACTAGAATCACTGAATCCTCAAGGTTGGAAAAGACCTCCTAGGCTGAGTCCAACCATTAGCCCAGCACTGCCAAGTTCATCTCTAAACCTGAATGGCCCTCAGCACCACATCTGTGACAGCTTTGGATTCTTTTTTCTCTGCTGGGTAGCAGAGAAAAGCTATCTGTCAGGATAAGACATGGGAAATGTGGGGTTTGAGTTTGGACTTGGATGTTTATTAATTCTTATCTATGTACAGACTCACAAGGCATGAGCTCTAATTACTAGCAAGTTAAAGAAATGAGGTAAAATTACCTCTCTATCTCTACAAGGTCTTTTCAAGGACAATCTGTCCAATTATGAAATGCCACCTATATTATTTTCACTTTAAACCTAGTAACTAACTGCTTGAATTCTGCAATGTGGACTCCATCAACCAATTACAGAAAACCACCCAAACCCATGAAGAAAAAGGAAGAAGAAGGTGAAGGACCCAGACAAGTCCTCCATCTTGACCCACACATATTACTATATAGTAAAATCCCAAATTCTCACTTTCCAGAACTACAACACACATTTACATGTTTTGAACACTTCCAGGGATGCTGATTCCACCATTTCTGTAGGCAGCCTGTGCCTGAACACCCTTTCAGTAAAGGAATTTTTCCTAATATCCAAATAAACCTTTTCTGCTGCAACTTGGGGCTGTTCCCTCTTGTCCTGTTCTTGCTACCTGGGAGAAGAGACTGATCCTCACCTGGCTACAACCTCCTTTCAGGGAGTTGTAGAGAGGAATAAGGTCACTCCTAAGCCTCCTTTTCTCCTGCATCCCCAGTTCCCTCGGCTGCTCCTCATCAGAGCTCTGCTCCAGACCAGGCTGTAGCTCAGCCCTGTCCTACCCCCATCTCCTCAAACACTCACATTTGGGAAGAGAAGCTGCACTGTCACTGTGAATCCTCCCTGACTCAGCAGCCTTCCAGCTCAAAAGCCTAAGCTAAGGGATGGTTCATGGAGTTTGAGCCCAGTGCTCACACACAGAACATTCCCAACACTCCCAGAGCCCAGCATCCCTTGGGCCAAACCAGGAGCAGGGGAATCACTCCCATCTCTGTCTATCTCCATGCAGTTATGAACTCAGGTGCCCTCCACTTGTCAGCACTCAGGCAGCACCACGGGGCCAGAAACCAGAGCAACAAAACCAGCAAACAGGAAAAACTGAGCTCCAGTGAGTCAGGGACTTCAAAGGAGCAGAAGAGCCACAGGGGGAGATCTCCCCACCCTCACACACACCCCAGCCCCTCCATCCAGTGTTCTCTTCACAGTCAGACACCCAAAGGACAGCAGCAGATTAAGCTCTCTTGAATTAAGCTCTCTTGTTGTCCCCCTCATTGGTCTCAAGGAATTTTATTTTATTTTTGGTTGAGGACACACACTGGAAAGTTTCCATCTCTCTCACGTGAAGATTTCCTCTGTTTATCACATTGATGCTGTGATGCTGTTGAACCTGAAGAAATGTGTGGGTAATTACTCACAGGCAGCACTGTGAACTCACTGAGCTCTGACAGGAGCCACAGACTGGTTGTGGGGCCTGTTGAACTGCTGATTTGGGTGGGTTTCAGCTGAAAACACCAATCTCCTTGCAGCCAGGCAGGGATGGTGACAGTGCTGTGCATCCAGACCCATCCAGGCTGCTACCTGCCCCCCACATTTGTAGGAAACTACAAAAGCCAAGAATCCCCCAGTAACCTTTCCTCAATTCCCCAGGAAGCAGCACCAGGAGAGAGAGAGCACCTCATTGCTGTGACAGCCACAGGACACATCCTCAGGTACCATTTCCAAGCCCAACTCCAGTTTGGGAGTTTTCAGAACAACCTGGACAAGGCTCTTTCCCTGCAGATGCATCCTGGTCAGGATCACAGCGGGTTGGTGGCACTGGGAGTGGGACACGCTTTCCCTGTCCTAGGACAATGTCCTACTGTCTCACTCAGCAGTCCTCAAACACCTCACACACTCCACAGCATGATTTGCATGGGTCAGGAGGACTGTGAGGTGGGACAGTTTCCTTCCAGAGCCACCTCTATGCCCACCTTCATTTATTTATCTTTCTGTAAGGACCTGGCTTCTGTGTTCACCACGAGTTTGAGCTAATTGAAAATAAAAAAAATAATTTAAAAAAATTGTTTCTCAGCTAAGCAGCAGGCACATCCAATTTGCTCTTGGACTTTCTAGGTGTTTCAACACTTAAAAGTAAGCAGCTCTGTATTGGTATCTATCAGCATCTTCATCTAATCAATGCCAAAATATCCTCATGAAGGGAATTAGGACAGGTGCTGAACTCCACCCAGACCAAAGGCAGGCCCTCATCCTTATACTAACTTTCCTTCCAGCCTCAAAGTAGCTTCTAATTTCACCTTAATTTTCCTAAAAAGTACCACTGTTACTGGACTTTTGCTTTAAAGGTTGTCTCTAAAAATGTAAGCCTTCAGGAAAGGAACAGAAACTCATCCACCTCCCTGGGGAAAAAAAACAACAACTGAAAAAAGATCAAATAAAACATTATTAAAACTGACTTGTTTTCCTGAGTGGAGGAAACAAAGAAATCACTGATAAGATCTCAAGTTCATTGGGAGTTACAAGGGCAAGGGAAAAGAGCCTCGGGTCAAGGGCAGGACACACACAAAGCAAAAATAAGGGCCTTGCAGATGAATTAATTTCCCCAGACTGACCAGCACTGGATGCAAACTGGCATTCAAGAGATCCTTTTCTATCCACAAGAGGGGAAAAAATTACTCCATGAACATTCACAAGGCAGGGCAGGAGATTGAAACAACACAAAGCTGAAGACTGGCACAGAAGGAAAGAAAGGTGAAATTCTTCAAACTGTTAAGAGGGAGTCAGAGACAGAAGCAGGATTGCAGTTGTTGGGTTTTTTTCTTGCTGCCCAGCTGCTCCACCAAGCCAAGCACAGAGCTGAGGTTTCCTGCTGCCCCTCAGAGCGTGGGGCTTTTAACAGGTTAAACCCCTCACTCTTTCTATTCTCCTTCCTATCTCTCCCCCTCCTTTTCCAAACACAAACTGCTGGTTCATGTGAAAATAATGAAAATAATGACACTCCATTGGTGAGATAGGCAGAGGGTTGAAATTCAAGCCAGCAGAGATGGGGAGCTGGTGGCGCCTGCAGCGAGACAGCCCTGATGAACCCTGATAAACCTGTGGGACACATTAGCTCTGCCCCACACCCCTCAGCCCCCCTTCCTCCTCCACTGGGCAGCAGGGAAACAAGAAATTCCCCCACTTGAACGGGTTATTAGCAGCAACAAGCCCAGCAAATGCTCATTTTCTGCTTTTGAGCCTAAATTCCAGTCAATCCAGCTGTAGGGCTCAGACAGTCAACATGATCTTTAGTTCACAGCTTAAGAAGCTGACACCTGAAGCAGGAGCTTCAGGCTATTCCTGAAGGCCCAGTGCCAAGAAAGAGCTGGAAAACAGCTCACCCACTTCTGCATTTCTTCATAAGCTTCCTCCTCTGCCCAAAATATTTGTCAGGCCAGAGGCACAGGAACGTGTCTGAGCATAAAGGAGGCAATCCCTGCAGACTGCTCCAAGGAGGAATCAGTCCCCTTGGTAGCTCCACTGCAGTGATAGATCAGAGGGTTTCAGATGAACAGATGAGCTGCACATTGTTGAATTTTTGCTGAATTCTTCAGAGAAAAGCAGTCAGGTACTTGGAAGATGAGAGAAACCTTTGACAGAAAGGGGCAGATTGTGGGAATTGTTTCCACTACTTGATACTTCCTGTCTGTTGACCTGCCAGAAGAGGCTTTCTTAGCATCTGGAAATTAGCATGTGTCGCTCCTTCAGATTATCCAAAACTGAGTGAGAGGTCCCAAAACTTGCAGTTTTCCAGAGGAACAAGGGAGAGGTGCAGCTCCACGTCCATGGAGGAGCAGCACCTGTGTCACCATGTGCCCACCCATGGCAGCCACCTCTGAGCCTGGATGCTGCAAGGTTGGGCTCCAAAAGCTCTGAAGGAGGCCCTTGTCTCAGACAGAGCTGTCACCTCCTTAGCTCTGCTTCTGAGCTGGTGTAATCCTAAGTGACCCTGGGCCTTCAGAACACATCCAGCAGCAGGGCAGGGCTGCTTTTCCAGAGGCAGGGCCTGGAGCAGTAACTCTCTTGCCTCAACAGCTGCTCACATCTGCCTGCCCTCCCTGCCAGAGCAAGGATTCCTCTGACACTGCCTGAGCAGTGGCCACTTTCCCACTGCACCCCAGGGACACAGAGGAGTGTGCCTGGCTGCTGTGCACACTGCCAAGCACACACTGTCAAACCATCACTGCCTCTCTGTGCTGCAAGGGCACCAGGGATGGGCCAGCCCATCTATCAGCACAAGACCTGAGTTGCTCCTGATGAAGGAACTCTCAGAGAGCAAGAGCTATTTCTGTTCATCCTAAATTCCTCAGCAGAAGCTCCTGCAGGAGCCAGCCTGTGATTGCCAGGAATTATCTTATCTCGGTAAGGCTCGCCAGTGAGCTGCAAGATATCAGAGCCGTACACAGAACACACTGAAACCAGGCCTGGGTGCCAGGAGAAGGAAGGGAATTCCTCCCAGGGACCAAGACTGTGGACACTGCCCAAAGGTCAGTGAGGAGCAGACACCACCTACCCAACAAACCACACATGATTAAGAAGAACAAAGTCTGCTGGAACTGCAGCATTTCCTCCCCCACCATAACTTTTAACTGTCAGGCTCAGACTACACAGAACACAGCCTCCTCCAGCTAAGGGACAATAATCTGGTTGAAAAAATACCAAATGCTGACAAAAATAAGATTCCCAGCTAAGCCTTGTCCTCTAAAAGGGATGCTAACAATTACAGAGAGGAAAGTAAGCTTTTCCCAGCCAAAACTAATTACAATTAAACACAGCAAAGCTCAGAGTGACAGTTTTAGCCTGCACACACAGATCAGTGCAGAGGCCAGCTCATACCCTCAAGATATTGTCATCATTCAGGGCAGTGTTTCAGCAGCACTTCCTGGGCTGTGACACTGCTCCTGGTTAGAGTGAGTTTGACTTTGCAGGGTGATCCCCCACACTGATGAAGCACCAGCCAGGTCCAGGCAGTGTGATGTTCTGTGACAGGGTTGTGGTAGAACACACAGGCCAAACACACAAGTCTGCACCCCTGGTCTTACCTGAGATTCCTCAGTCCTCCTGGCCCGAGGAGTTTCTGTGGATCCATTGATGTCCAGGGTATCCTTCTGCTTGTATTTCCTCATGATCAAGCTGTCCACAACCCAGAACATAATGGCCTTGGGGAGAAGGAAGTTACATCAACAGATTGCAGAGACCAAAATACAGAGTCATCCAATCACAGATATTTCTGCTCCTCTTGGCTACTCCAGACATCCAGCCCTGATCAACCTCATGTCTGAATCAGCCCTGCATCAGTTGTGTCCATGGGGATTGGATGAGTCAGATTCCTTAAGTCCTTTCTTACATAAATCCCATTGTTTCCATAGTAGCTGAAGACCCAGATTAAATAAGACCACAACAGGCAGAGTTTCCATCAGAACATAACCACTGAACCAAGCTCCATCCAAAGTTCATCTGCCTGAACCAGTCCCTGGTCGGTTCTTTGAGGACAGAATTTGCTTTCTAATGTGGAAATGCAGCCTGGGATGGTGGAGTGAGGCAGATCAATCCAACTTTTCCAGTGCTGCATCCACTGAAATGTGCATAGGGTGAGCTGGAAGTGAGGGAGCATCTCCCTCACTCCCTGCCTGTCCAGGGAGGATCTGAGTATTAACACTTTGTTCCCACTTCCCTCCTTAGCAGGAACTGAGCAACAGCTCAAGGATTACCCAGAATCAGGGGAACCAAGAAAGAGCTGAGCTTTTAAGAGGTTTTGTTAAACTCGTTTTGAGAAGAACAACAGTTGTGGGTAACCTTGAGCAGCTCATATCACAGTCTGACATCCAGCCAAATGACTGGATTGTCAAGGTCACAATCCATCCTATAGGACATTAAAGGGTTTTGGGCATCCCCATGCCCACAGCTTGCTGCTGAGATGAGCCCTCACCTAACAAGGCCCAGCTTTATTCCAAGAGGTGAAGAGTCAGCCCCACAGCAGCTCAGAGAAAGGGATGGGAATTGGGAACAGAGACTGTGGCAGTGACAGATTTGTGACAGATTTCCTTACACATCCCTCCACCCTGTCCCAGCCACTTCAAGGCTGCCCCCAGCCAGTCCCTGTGCACACTCCCACGAGGTTCTTCTGTAATTTCCAAACCAGCCCACCCAGCACTTGCAGAGGCACCACTTACATTGACTATGAAAGGCACAACAAACATCACCAGGACGAGCTCCAGCTGAGGGTTTGGGATGTAACCCAGGAGGATCTGCTGAAGCTGCAGAGGAGAAAACATTTAGAAGCATTATTTGGACAGCTCTGTTGCAAGATCTTTGATGGAAACTGGTTGTCTTCCTACATGAGCAGCGAGAGCTCTGCAGCCTCTGCTTCAACCCAGCTCTTAAAAGATTACACAGGATATTCCCCTGGCCCAGCTGCCAAACACATGAATTTGTACAGAAACAAGTGCTGGGAGTCTTTCAGTGTAACCATCCATGACAACAACTGGTGGGGCTTCCCTTGGCTCCCTGGAGCTCCTCTGCAGAACAAGGACCCCAGCCACGAACAGAAACCATGGAGAGGAACCCAGCAGCATCTCTGGGTCTGGATTTGTGCTGCTGAAGAAGTTCACATCCAGCTGTGAGCACTGTGGGCTACTGGGCTTGAAGGACAACCTTAAAGGGATAAGAGCTCCCAGACTGCTGGAGATAACTGCAGCAAGCTACACACAGTGAAAGTGGACTCCAAACCAGAGTTACCTCTGACTCTCAGAATTAGAGAGTCACCATCACACCCACCAGCCAACAGGTACGTGGCTAAAAGCCCCACAGGCTATTATTTTTATTTTTTAAATATAAACTTCTGATCAACACAATTAACATTGCTGGCATGCAGAAGCAGCTGAGCAGGAATATTTGAGCAGGAATACACATTATTTGAAGAGCACTTTCCAAATTAATCTCTAAGAGTCCCCCTGGTTTAAGCACAGAATCACAAAACACCAACATGGACTGACTTGAGAGAAGAACATAGAAATACTCTGGCAGAACTGAAGGAGCTCAGCTGCCAGCCCAGCCCATTTTAGGCTTCTAAGAATGGGAAAGAAAATTAAAGCATCATGTTATTCCATTAGCTTTTGACTAGCAAGAGAATGCACCAAAAGCCAAACCATTATGAAAGTCATGTTTCCCAAAATTTAAGTAATAGCTAATGATTACAGAGTGATGTCAGTAAGTGTGAGGATTAAAGGCTTTCAATAATGGGAATCATGAATCAGACAAAGCTGACAAAAAGAAACAACAGCTACAGCTAGAAAAATACTGCTTACCTTTGTCCAACCAGGGATAAGCAAGACAAGGCTAATCACAGTCTTCTCAAAAACCATAATCAGCAAGTAGAGAATACACTGGCCAATCCAGGCAGCAGCTTGTGGAGGGTCACCTGTAAAAAGGGAATATTAAATCTGGGACAGAGGCCAGGAGGAGACAGCCCATGGGAAATCTGCCTCATGTTTGACACTGACCCTCCTCTCTGCAAGGACCAGTCAGTACATACACACTCTTCTATAAAATAAGGTAGATGCAAATAAATCATTAAAGATAAAACCTGTAATGTGCTCCCTGCCAAGCCTTACCCACATAGTTACACAATTGCCAGAAACAGTTTGAAAATTTCAAGTTACCATTTTCCCTAGGAGCAGTGTAACTTCTAGAATTATTTCTTTGTGCTGATGCAGTGAAGGGCTGGTTATGTGATACTGTCTGAGCAAGAGACAGGGCTTCATGGCCCCAGGTTTTAAAGCAATTCACTCAGAAAGACTCAATCTAATTAATTATGCATGTTTCCAATGGCGTACTCACCAAGAAATATGGAAAAGCAGATTTGTATTGTTAACTACAATAATGGCTCTGTATCTATTACATGTGCTTGTTTCAGCACAACCTGCCAGTTGGTTATCACCTCTCCTCGCTCACCAGAATACCTCAGGTCTGCAAAACTGAGCCACTGGATCTGGCTCAGGAAAGCTGCAGCATTTCCTCTCACCACTCAAAGACAAAGATAACCCCTGGTAACACTTGTTCCCAGCACAATCTGGCCAGAATTTGGAATTCCACCCGTGCAAGGGAACCTGTGCAGTTGGCACTGACAGATGCCAATGCTTGATGTGGTCAGGTGGCAGCAGGCTGGGAGCTCTGCTTCACTTTTGTCCACTTTCCCCCACTTTTCAGCCCAAATCTTTCGAGATGTGGCAGCATCTTGCAACACCAGCAGTCTGCAAAGGCCACATTTATCCACACTGACAAAAAACCAGCAGCACCTACTGGGATCTGGTAAGAGCTGGTGTCCAACCAAGCCCCAGCTCTATGGGGATCAGCTTCCCAGCAAGTGGAAAACAGGTGTACAGGTACATCTGTCCCTATTCAGGTGTACAGGTACATCTGTCCCTATTCAGGTGTACAGGTACATCTGTCCCTATTCAGGTGTACAGGTACATCTGTCCCTATTCATTCAGGTTTACAGGTACATCTGTCCCTATTCTGTCATTTGACACCAATGCACCAGAACATTTGCCTCATTGCAAAGCTACAGCTAAAAAGTGGAGGTATCCTGGTAGTGTCCAAGGTAGGATCATCTTGTGCCCCAAATTCTTAATTGCTCAAGCCATGACTGAGAAGGAAGCAAAGAAGAGGAGAGGGAAGGATTGGAAGGCTGAGGTTGCAGGGATGAGGAGAGAAGGCAGAGAGAGCCAAACCAGCAGGAACTGCCTGGAGGGAGGGCAGGAAAAGGGAGCCAGGAAGGTTATGTGGAAGCACACCCAGCACAGCCTGTGGAGGATTTCAGAGAGGAATCTCTGCTCCTTGGCAGGCAGCAGCTTCATGGGTGGTCTGTGAGGAGATGGGAGCAGTGCTAGAGGCAGCTGGCAGCTCCAGGCTGGTGCCAGAGAGGCTTTGATCCTCCCAAAAGCCTCTCCCAATGGATCAGGGTGCCCGGCTGCCTTTGGCACACACGGTGGGTCTAATGAACCTTTTTGCCCCATACCCCAAAACAAACCAACTCCCCCAGAAAGCCCCACATTATCACCACCCATGAGTTCCAACCAAAACAGAAAAACAAACACATCCGTTGCATCCTTCCTGCATTTGAACTCTTTCCCTCCTGCTCTGTGTTGTCAGCTGTGCTCTGTCCCCCATGCAGGGACAGGACTGGCAGCCACAGCACCCTTTGTGAATCAGCACTTCCCTCTGTCACCTCAGCCTGCCCAAAAAAGCAGCAGCACGATTGAGATCTCTCCCAAATACCTGTTCCCTTGCAGGCACAGGTCACCACCATTCACCACCACAACAGTGCCCTGTGGCTCTTTGTGCTGCATTCCTGCTCTGGACAGCTCGAGGCAGGATTTGGCTCACCAGGCTGATGCACAGACCCTGGGGAAGATAACCTGCTCTTAATCCATGGACTTGCCTGGGTATTCAGGACCCAACTTCCATGCCCAGCAGGGAGATCAGAGGGTTCCTACTCTTATTTTTCACTGCATCCTGATCTCCCAAGCACAGGAGGCTGCTCTGTACCAAAATAATTCAAGACAAAGGTGAAAATTAAACAGCAGCACGGCCCTTAGGGCTGCAAAGGTGACTTAGAGCAGCTCATTTCCACTTCACCAGGGAATGCAGCTGTCTGCTTCTCACCTCAGCAGGTGTGGAGTCATCCAAGGACCACTGACCCACCCCAGTGTCCATCACCCACTAATCCACCACCCTACACCACCAATTCACCTAACTCTGACCAGTAACAGGAACGTTCAAATCAACATTTTCTGAAACACCATCAGGGAAGCTTTTGGTGTGCTCCCTAGACAAGCCCATAAAACAGATTGGCCCCATCTCCTCCCCAAGTAGGGAAAGGCTGGAAGATGGAGCTGAGCTCATGTAGGTGCTGGTTTCCCACAAAAAGGTGGCCAGAGGCATCCTCAGATTCATTCTCATGTCTCTGAGGGATCACGTGCTGCCCACAGGTGCCCTGCTCTGTGGATGGGAAAGGATTCTTCTTGCAGGAAGTGTTTTGAAAATGAGCTCTAAATCTAAATAAATATAAAATATAAAATATAAAATAAATATATAAAATGTATAAAATATATAAATAAATATAAAATATAAAATAAACTCTCCTCTAAATCTTGAGGAGTGCCCACACAGCCACACCAAGCTCCCAGACAGCAAAAACTAATCTGCTGCCTGGAGGCTAAAAAAAAAAAAATTAGAATAAAATAGATGTCCTCCTCTTTCCTACAAGGAAAGGAAAGTTCTGAACACAGCAGAGTGAGAAGACTCAGAGGTGACCTTATCCCTCTCTACAACCTCCTGAGAGGTGGCTGTGCTCAGGTGGGGTTGGTCTCTTTCTTTGGGCAGCACTGACAGGACAAGAGGACACAGTCTTAAGCTGTACCAAGGGAAATACAGGCTGGATACTAGGAAAATTTTTTTTACAGAAAGGGTAATAAAATATAGGAATGGTCTGCCCAGGGAGGTGGTAGATTCACCACCCCTGGATGTGTTTAAGGAAAGCCTGGCTGTGGCACTGGTGCCATGGTTTAGTTGAGGTGTTAGGGTTGGGCTGGACTTGATGATCCTGGAAGTCTCTTCCAACCCAGTGATTCTGTGATTCTGTGAATTGGTCTGAAGGATCTTTGCAGCCTCCACATCACATCTGCTGGGTGACTGTATCACACTCCCTCTGAACCCTCCCAGTTTTTGTCCCTAGTTCTGGCTGGGAGGGAACCAGCACATCTCAGCTCTACCACACTGAGTCTACCACAAATCTCTCCCTCCAGCTTAACCAACACCCTCTACTAAACCCTTCCTACAGCCATCTCCCATCCTCACAGAAATTAATATCCTCCTTCACCCACTCAATTTTGACTGCTCTCCTCCAGCAGCATTCCTGGTGCTCCCCACCACCAGCAAAACTTCCCTGGAGCAGCCCAAGAGCCGCTGGAGCCCGTGGCACCCTCACACAGACGTGTCACAAATTCCACCCATGTGTGGGAGCCCAGCTGCTGGCAGCCAGAGCAGCAGGGCTTGAGGTATTTGAGCTGTTACCACACAACAGGATTAGTTTTAATCCAGGCTGCCTAATGCACCGAGCTGTCAGCACAGCCCACATGTTACAGCTTTATTTACAGAGTTCTGGGGACTTGTGTGCACAGAGCAGGTAGGGAAAAAGCTCAACCACAGCCAAAGTGGAGGGATCAGGGGCTTGGAGGAAAGGCAAGTGTTTGAAAGCACTGGAAGTTGTAATGAGGGACAAGGTAGGGGTAGAAAAAGTCAATAAAAACTTCTTAGGAGGTACTCAAATGGTACCTCCAAAACCAAGGGATCTAATTATCAGTGCCAAGTACTGAGGAGGGTAGGAAATAGCATTAAACTCTGAATTGTGTGAAATGCTCACCCTGAGGGCAAAACCAGGTTTTTAGAGATGGGAATGTGATGCACCAGAGCAGCCAGATGTGTCCAGTGGACACTCCAGACCCTCTCTGGCATTTTCTGCACCTGAACTAAAACAATTGAAACACAGAATGGTGTGGGCTGGAAGGGACAGGGACACCTCCCACTACACCAAGTTGTTCAAAACCCATCCAACCTGGCCTGGAACACTTCCAGGGATGGGGCATTCCCAGCTCCTCTGGACACCCTGTCACATGGCTGAACTGGAGAAAAGTGAGAGCATAGCTGGAATCTGTCCCCAGTGTGCAGTGTCACTGCTCTGGATCCTTGGTCCCTGAGGATATTCAAACTGCAGGGAATAATGTTTCTGTCATCCAAATTCAGAAGGCTCAGAGCTTGCATCCCTGCTCAGAGAAAGGGACCCAACCACACACTCAGTCCCTGAGCAGGAACCTCAGCCTTCTCCTCACTTTTCCCCCTGGCTCTGGGGGTGGAAAAGCCTGGCAGGCTGACAGGACAGCCCCTCAGGTTAGAGCTATTTCCAGTAGAATTTCCTCAAGCATTAGCAGCCAGCTCCCTTGACTGCTCCAGGGCTGTGGGAATATTTGTTATGGAAATTTTGTACAACATCACCACGGGGCCAAAAGCAGCCTACACAGGTCCTCAGTTAAACTCAGCAGCTGGCACAGAGCATTTTCTCTTAGAACTAAATTTGACCAGAAGAGTTCAACAGGCCACTAAACAGACTTTGAAGGCCTCCAAGCAAGATGCCTTTCCATTTCCAGACACTGAAGGAGCACAAAGCATCAGGCTTGGATAGACAGTGACCACAGCTACACAAGTCAACATCCAGAGGGACATTTTCCAGTGAGAACACATTTCCTCCCCTCATTTCTTATTACTCCTCTAGAAAAATTTATTTGCACACTGCAGGAAATCTCTCTCACAATGCAAATTCATTGCATTTGCTTACTTAAAAGAAATATTGGGGAAAATATTTCTAAAGTAATCCTGGAGAATTATTAAACACAATTAAAATGTCAGGACACTGCAACCATACAATGGTGTTCTCTAGGGAGCTGCTCATTGCCACGAGGAGGGAGAAGAGAGCTGGACCAGTTCAGAGATGAGGCACAAATTTCAGTCAGGCTTGATCTGCACACCCTGACTGGAGCCAGCACCTCCCCTGCTCAGTCTATCCCAGCCCAGCAGCACCTCCAAGAGCTTGGGTATCCATCTCCCACACCTTTTAAAGCTTAAACTCTGCTTTGTTCTCCTTCCTGTGATGGTTTCCTACAGGGACAGCTCCTATAACCATGGCCTGCTACAGCAATGGTGCATTTATGGAAGTTCACAGAATCATCACAGAATGGTTTGGGTTGGAATGAAATTTAAAAATATCACCTTGTTCCAAATCTCCTGCCATGGGAATTTCTCAGGGTCCCATTCAACCTGGCCTTCAACACCTCCAGGGGTAGGAGTTTGTTAGCTCTGAGTAGGTGTAAGGCAACCCTCGTTCCCCAAAGCCCACCTGTGCCAAGAACACATTTCCCCAATCTTTGATTTTCAGAGCCAGGCACCCTGAAAGGAGACAGCACTCTCCAAAATGCAGTTCCCTGTGCTCAGAGGCAATTCAGAGAGCAAGCAAGAGCTTTTGGGCATAGGATGGAGGAACATAAGTGTGGGGGTTGTGAATTCTAGGGTTCCAACACATAAGCAAACAGGAGCCTTTGATTCCCCACGAATCCCCAGTCATTCCTGGCTGCAGAGTGTTTGGCCATGAGCTCAGGCACAAGAGAGGCTGATCTCACAATGCCTGTTCCTGGGTTTTTGGAAATATGGAAGTAATTGATTTCTCTAAACAATTCTGGACAGCTGGATGCTTAAAATAGCAGCCTAGATTTAAGTGCTTTCCCTCCCCTTTACTTTACTTCTCCATTAATGCAGCTGCACAGGGGGAGCCAGCTGGGGCTGCAGAGGCAGGAGGAGCAACCCCAGAGCAGGAGGAACTGCTGCAGCCCACACCAAAGCACAACTGCAGGGTTTGCATCAGCTGCAGGGATGCTGGAACAACACAGCTGTGACAGATTTGGTTTTTTTTTTCCCTCCAAGTAAATGCAGGAAGATGGGTACTGGCTCCAGTGGGCAAAATCACAACTGCTCTGTTCTGATGCCTGGAGAACCGACTGCTGTTTGCAACATGGATTTGGTGCTCCCCTGCTTTTCTCCTCTGCAGGACTTACACTGCTTCCCTCAATTCTCCTGAGGAGCAGAAGTCTGCTACAGCAATTAGCCCAGAAAATGAATCATATTCCTGGAGCCTGCACCAAACTGTACAAAGTTTACAAGCGCCTTCCCAACTGTTTTGGAAGTTACTTAACACCAGAGATGAGGATGGGAGTGTTTTCCTTCCCCAGCCCTGCCACAGGATTGCCTTGGACATGTCACTTGGCTCCCACCTCAATTTTCCACTGGGGTCACTCTGGCCAGAGACCTGCACCACAAACTGTCCTTTATGGATGAGATATTTAACCCTCAAGCCAAGAACCAAATTCAAGCAACAGCACAGACTTGGTTTTTAATAATGAAAGCAGGATTTTCTCAAAGGAGTGAGCTGTTTCTGTGGTCTAAGCCAGCCCTAGTGAGGGGCCAGCAGAAGTTCACCACTGCTCTGCCAAGACACTTTTCATGTTTTTTGCTCCTGCTCAGCTGCAGACGTGGCACACAAAGCTGAGGCTGTGTCCTGAGGTGGTTGGGCTTCCAGTCCTTGTTGTTCCAAAGGGGAAAAACTCCAGTTCCTGAACTAAGAATACCTGGATTCTTCTGCTGCCTCACTTGACTGGCTTTAGGGATCTATTATAAAGGAGGAGCTATTAGGGAAAACACAAAAGGTGGTCCCCACACCAAATTCCTGCTGTCAGGATGCAGGAACTGCCCTGGAGATCAGCCTTTGAAGCCACTCTCAGGTCTGAGGAGAGCCAGCCCTGCCATGTCACATCATCTCATTCCCTGCCTGTGGCTGCTTCTGCTGCCTCACAAACCCAGCCAGGCCCTTCATCCTCTGCCATGACCCATCTGCAGAGGCTGAGTAACTCCACCAGGCACTGGGGTCTCCAAAATAATCCTGGTTGGGTCCAAGTTTCACCAGCTCAGATGTCAGACCAGCTACTAAAACCAGAAACAAACAAGACCAACTTCAGAGCAGACTTAATGATTAACATCTTAAAGGCAAGACTGCAATTTTTATGAATAAGATGTAATTTCTGAAATATGACTGAATTCATCTGTACATTAGATGTAAGTGAAATAGGCAGAGCATTGATTTTTCCCTTTCCCACAGCTTCTCCAGTAAGCTGGCTCTGCTCTTTTGGAAGAGAACTGCCACCCTCTAGTGGGGCTGGCTGAGAGCAGCTTTTTGGAAACGTTTTCTCCATCTCAAGGCAGGAATTTAAAGAGAAAGAGGCCACACTTGAGAACTCAAATTTTGGGGTGACACCTGGCTGATCCCTGCTACAGCTCATGGAAAATGCAAGAAACTCCATATTCTCAATGGAGATGTAGGGAAAAACCCACAGCAGAACCCAAACAAAGAACCCTTCACACCTTAACTTACAATGTGGATGTTCTGGGCTCTATTCTACATCCAAGAAATGTTCAGCTTTTCCTCACCACCCTGCTACACTCCAGTGGTTCCAGCATTTAACTCACCCTCACGAGCTCCTTGAGAAGGGCTAACAGAAGGCAGCTGCTCCCATTTCAGCCCCAGACTGCAATTCCTGTCGTTTTCCTGTCCCCATTCCCAGCTGGGAGCACCCCAACTCCTGTGGGCAGAGCAGGGGACACCTACCATACTCCCCAAAGACCAGGTATGTGTATTTCTTGTGCTGCACGATCCAGGAGACAACCTTCACACCCAGCCAGATCAGCAGCATCCCCAGCGTGGCATCCAGGATGAAATTAATAAGGTAGCTAGGAGCAGAGGAAAATTCAGGTTTCAGCTGTGTTCTTAAATCTTATTCAAAATCTTTAATTTCATAATAGAAATTAATTTAACCCTCCCTTCCCCCAAGATTTTAAATAACCCTGCTTAACAATCCAAACTCACTTCCTTTCTCTTTTATTGAATTTTCCTAGTTTAAAAACTTGTTCAGGAGAAAAGGAACATGCTCCACCAACTCTCTGCCACTGCTCATTTATTCATATAGCAATAATATATTTCTTAAAAGTCACCCCCCAAAAAAGGAGGCTTTCCATTTGCAGCATCTTTTTTTCTTATTATAAACAACGAAATCTCAAGTTTCAGAGGAAAAGAACCAAACTGTTCCAGAATTTGACACAAGAAAATGGCAGCTTTTTGGGCACCACAGCTGCTCTACAAATTGGGCAAAAAGTCCGTTTTCCTTCATAGCTGCAAGAGGCTCCCAAAAACAGAGACACGGACTGAGAGGAAAGTTTTGGGAGAGGTGATGGGCCCTGGCTCAGCAGCAACAACCTGAGATCCCAAAAACCTCAAGTTCAGGTCCCACTGCACATCCAGGAGCTGAAGCCATCCCTGCCAGGAGATTTTGGCTCAGTGGATTTGAGGTCTGCAGCTCTGGATGTTGAAGTCACTGGCAGAGTGCCAGGGACAGGAGACCTGCAAGGACCCTGTGGGGATTGCAGGGTCCAAGCTCTAAGTCAGGGCTTGGTATTTTAATGAACTTCAAAAAGAAAAAAAAATCACATGGACTAATGTGTTTTTTTTATGCACTTTTCCATTATTGCAGTATTTTCTGCCAGATTTCTACAGCATGAAGAAAATGCCAAGCACAAGCTACAGCAGTGAACATTTCCTTTTCCAGAACTCAATGCTGCCTCTGAACCAAGAAACTGGAAAAAAAAATAAACAATCTGCTTTTGATATCCACTCTGAAAGCATGACATTAAGTTTTTCTACATCCAAGAGCTCAGGCTGGCTTTTTACAGTTTCCAGCTGCTGAAATCAGAGCATTCCATACAAACATGAGGCTCTGGTGGTTTCTGCTGGGTAGGACATAGAATTTGAGCCTCAAAGCCCAGGGACAGGGCTGCAGGGTTTTAGGCTGCCTGGTTCAGGATGACAAGTCAGGCAGTGCAGGGAAACATAAAACACACATTAAAAATAAACAACACGCCCAAAGGGCACAGCATAAGCATGAAAAGGTTTATTTTGAAACACTGTCTGTTTAAAAAAACAACAATACATCATTTGAGAGGTTATGTGCAGCCCCAGCCAAACTTGTGTCTGCTTAAAGAAACATGTCAAGGTGCAGCACTTTAAAAAAGGAGATGGGCCAGGAGGCTTTAAGGAACATTTTGAAGCCTAAAGGAGCTTTTCAGAGATGAGGTTAAGGCTGAAACTAAATTTTTATCTGCAAAGTGGCTGAAGTAAAGGTGGCAGTTCTACATTAAGTCTGAAGTTTGGTTTAGAAATCCCCCAAATAGGACCAGCAAAGACAGGAGACCACAAAAACAAGCTCAGCAGGGTTTATCCCCATGCAGTGCTTCAAATGGATCCCTTTCCACTGTTTATGACCCTTCCCAACACAATTCTCCCTTTGACACACATAGGGCACAAATGCCTTGTGTACTTACAGAGAGCAAGGGTCCTCCTCAGTGAGATCAGACAGGAAAACATTGGCAAAGTGGATGAAGAGGGCACCTATTGCTTGCTTGGAGGTATCATAAAACCTGGAGGAAAAACAAAATTTTCTGGAGGAGTTATGCAGGAGATTTTATTTCTAGGAAACACCAGCTATTTTATGGAGGTTTCCCTGGGAAGCAGCAGCACATTCCATTTAACAATTAAATGTCACACAGAATACACAGGGGGCCTGGAAGATTGTTAATAGAAGAGAAAAAAATACTCTAAACACAGCCATTTCAAGATTCAAATGAAAAAACTCACCATATCCTCCAGGGACGCCTCTCTGCCTTTGGCTCCTTGAATCGTTTCACTGCAAAGAGAATCAGGGAGGTTACATTACCCAGATGAACCACTCCATGTGTGAATCCTGCAGAAGCACCCAAAAAATCCTGCAGGACCCTCAGCTGAGCAAAGCCCCAGGACCTCCCCAGGGCAGTGGTGGAATCCCTGCCCCTGGAAGTGTCCAAAAGACACAAATAGGGACAGGGAGAGGGGATAGGGCTGGGCTTGGCAGTGCTGGGTTGGATTTGGTGATCCTGGATGCCTTTTCCAACCACAAAGATTCCATGATTCTATTCCCTGGCCTGGGTGCAAACCAGCCAGAGGCAATGCCTGCACCCCCAGGTCATCAGGAGGTGTTTGGAGAGGGGTGTGTGCTCCTGGCATCCCTCAGATTCCTGTGCCATGGGAAGTGACCCAGGGAATGCCAAGGGAGGGGTCAGCTCTGCCTACCAGCCCTAAAACCCCCTCCAGGCAACCTGAAATTACAGCAGTGGCAGTGGAGGAGCTCCTCATTCCCTGCAAACACACAAGGTCAGGGAACTGCTCTGTTCTCTCCAGCTGCCTTTGAGCACTCACTGGGCTCCTTCCCCTGGAAATTCCTTCCTGATCCAGCAAGGGAGGATGCAGGGACTTCCCTGAAGGAGCCGTGACATTTCAGCAGTGCAGCTTTGTACTGCTTTTGCTGGCAAGGTGACAGGGCAATAGATGAAAAGGCAAGGGAGACAGGACAGTGAGGAACTCTTTTCAGCTAAAAGAAGAGATATTTAGATTGGATATTGGGGAAAATTCTTCCCTGTGAGGGTGGTGAGGCACTGGAACGGGGTGCCCAGAGAAGCTGTGGCTGCCCCACCTCTGGAAGTGTCCAAGGCCAGGTTGAACTGGGCTTGGAACAATCTGGGCTAGTGGATGATGTCCCTGTCCATGGCAGGGGGTGGAACAAAAAAGTCTGTAAGGTCCCTTCCAGCCCAAACCATTCTCCAGTCCTGTGATCTCCCCTAATCCCAGGACCTCAGTCAGGCCCACACAGGGGTTTGGTGTCAGCCTCAATTCCACAGAAAACCAGCACTGCAGTGACCTGATCCATTACTGGCACTAATGAGTAACAAAACATCACTCAAGTGACACCAGACATTGCTGCAGCAGTTTGTCCTGCCCCTGTCCATAAAAAAACACCCCTTGTTTCCCTCCTCCATCTGAATCCCACCCTGAGATATCCCCACAGCAGTGACTCCCATCAGCACAGATCCATCACCACTGATGCCCTTCAAAGGCCAATTTTCATTTCACCTACCCACAAGCACCCATGGAGCAACCAAGTGGCCAGAAGTGTTTAAAGCAGCCCTCAGCTCATGGGGGCAAAGAGCACAACGCTGCAGAGAAGCTGTTGGAGGGGTCTTCAGGCCACCAGGCCACCCAGCTGACCACCAGCCCCACCACAGGAGCACCAGGGGTGGTTTTCATGATTTCCTTAATGAGAAGTGACATGTTATGTATCCACAGCCACTCAGGCTAGAAATACAGTAATTCAGTGTGATAAGATGACAAGTAAGAGGTAAGAAGTTAATGGTGTGGTGCCTTGTTGAACACAGCTTGTCATGCCTCATTAGATTTAAGAGAGTTATCTGAGACTGTGTAATTATCAGAGACAGTAAAACTGTTGTATTAAAGATAAAAGCTAGTATTATAGAGAAATAATTAACTGCTTAATAGGGCATTTACTGTGCAGAGCTGCAGCAGGCTGTCTCCAAATTAAACCAGAAATCCAGCCAAGATTACCAGAGCTTAAAGAGGGAGCAGAGTTGTTTGGTAGCTGTGACCCGAGGTTGGGGGGATGTTAAATCCACACAGAGCAGCAGCACATCTCTGAAAACTCCAGGAGATGATGGAGCCCTCCAGGAAGCAGCATTTCTGTGCTTAGTGAGCACAGCAGGGTTCTGGAGACTGAGCAAAGCTTCCCTCTCCTCTTCCAAATGCTACAGAGAGCCAAGCCATGGCCTGCACAAGCACAGGCTCAGCTGGATCACCTTGGAGAAAGGCTAAAATCTCCTCTGTTCTTCTCAAATGTGTTTCTATTCACTGCTGTCCACTCAGTTTTCCACCAGCTGTAGGTGGGTTTTTTACCCTTGCTCAGAGAGATCAGTCCGATCCTTAGCAACATTTAATATCTACTTTAAGGAAAGTTATGGATGCATCAAGAGGGAAAAAAATGTGATATTTGAATTCTAGCACCTAAAGCCAAATTAAACTCCATAAAAACACCTGAAACAAACTGAAAATTTAGTTTACCACACACAAGAGTTGCACAAGATGGAAGAGGACCCCCCTTCAACTAGACTGAAAATGAGACTGGAATGTACCTGGTCAATCAGGAATTTATCTTCCCAACAATGTTCTCAACTATAGTATTGAATATCTTAATGCTGCTTCCCTTCTCAGCTTTGTCCAGGTGCACAGCAAGCTGCCTTGTGCAAGGAAGCAAAGTCACTGCACATCTTGGAAAGAAATTGTTCCCTGTGAGGGTGGGGAGGCCCTAGCACAGGGTGCCCAGAGAAGCTGTGGCTGCCCCTGGATCCCTGTAAGTGTCCAAGGCCAGGCTGGATGGGGTTTGGAGCACCCTGGAATGGTAGAAGGTGTCCCTGGCCATGGCAGGGTGGGACTGGACGATCTCTGAGCTCCCAACTGTTCTGTCATTCTGAGATTTTGTAAGAGCCATGAGAAGGAGACCCAGGTCTATCCCATCAAAGGTGAGCAGAGCACCACTGGGATGGTGCCTGCCTTCCTCAGGGTCTGCCCACTCCACCCCTCCTTGGCTCCAGGAACAGACAAAAAGCTGTGAAGCTGAACCAAAAGGGAAGGAAGATGAGTGACAATTTGGGAGATCCCCTGCCCATGTCTGAGAAAGGACAGGGCAGGAAATAAAACACTCCCCAGCCCTTCCTCTTCAGTCAAGGACAATAAAGATCATAGATGCTTGAAATTCCCTCAGAACCACCAGGCTGGGTGGAAGCTGACATCTGAATGAGAACCTGTGAAATGTTAAAGAAAAAAAAAAAAAAAAAAAGATTTGCTGGAGTCTTTCAATATGGATCTGGAAATAGTCAGAAAGTTAGAAGATAAAAGCACAATGACAGCTGTCCTCACTCTTTTTCCAGGGTAATACAGAGGTTAATATTCATTATGGTGTTCTCTTGATGCAGTAGAAAGGGGACAGAGAGCTTTGCCTGCCCTAGACAAAGACAAAGCTGTGAAAATAACCAGAGCCTGCCACAGTCCATGTCCCACAGCCTACTTCTGCTTTTAAACAAATTATCTGATTCTAATAATTAACAAAAAGACTGTGGGAACAACACTCCTATTCCTTGTGCTGCTCCTCACCTGTGCTGGAGCATCCTCCCTGCCTCCCCCACTGACCCCACATTGCACTCAGACAGATCTGCTGCAGATTTGTGCATCAGCACAGGTAAAAAAACCTAATTTAAGCAGAATTAGCTGCAGCATCAACCAGCTGCTGATCAGCTAAGCTGGCTACCAAGTCAGGTTTCTACAAAATTATAGGGGGAAACTTATTTCCCTGGGAGATGGTTAGATGTGCTTGGCTGAGAGCCAGACCACCTCCCTGACAAATCTTCCTGCAATCAACCACAGAATTCTGAAGCTGAGGTTTGGGAGGGAGGTGTTGACCCAACAGGCAGAACTTTTGGGATTTTGATTTACAGAGAGCCAAGTCTGACCCCACTGAGCTCAGCAGCAGGCCTGAGGGATGGATACTGAAAATGAACCTGATATAAGAAGCGTTTTTAGATGCTTTAATACACCTAAATTGGGAAAGGCCCATCAAAAATAAAGTCTGAAATGCCCCAAACTGGTGATACTGCTGCCTGCTTTTAAGAAGGGATTAAATGGACTGCCACAAACCCCATCTCCAGGGACACAGCCCACTAGCAAGGGGGTCAGGACTTTATTTCTGGCCTGTGCCAGAGAGGACTCAGAGCTACTGTACCAGGGAGGAAACAGCAGCTCTTCCCCTGCCCAACCTCTGTGTTATTTTCAGCAATACAGTCTCCAATAACACATTTCAACCTATTTTGCAGGACACACCCTTTCCCAGGCTCTTTCCAAGCCCCAGGCAGGAAAGAAGCCAAGATGCAGGATACAGAGCCAAAACCCTGGGGTCTGCACTATTCTTAGCCTGAGCAGCCACTCAGACAGCTCGACCCCAGACACAATGGGAGGAAGCAGCAGCCACTGTTTGCAGAGAGCAGCCAACAGGCTGCTGGTTAGAAAAGTGTGAAACTTGTATCCCCCATCACTTCAGGGAGCTGCAAAAGTCCTGGTTTTCCTCCTCAAAACAGCTGTCAGTGGTTTGATGCCACAGACTGCTGATGATTTCCATCCTCAGGTCTGCACTAGGTGGATTTAGTCATTCCTCCCAAAGAGCCTTGTACCAGTGCTACAACAATGAATGCATCTCTAGCAAAAGTGGCAGAGGAAGGGAGAGAAATTGAGGTTGTGCTCATGGAATCACAGAATGGTTTGATTAGAAGGGTCTTTAAAGATATCTTGTTCCAACTCCCTGCCATGGGCAGGGACACCTTCCACCAGACCAGGTTGTTCAGGAGCCTCAGCTGGAACATTCATCCCTCTGGAGTCTCCAATGCCCCAATGAAGGCCACAGAGTACCCTGGCATGGCTCTCAGTTTTGAGCTCTACCCTTTCTATCTCATTTTTACCCAGATTTTTAAAGCTGTTATTTTAGCCAAGTGCCAGGTGGCCACCAAGCAAAGCTGTGAGATAACAAGCATCAGTCGTGCTGTGCACACTGAGAACAGAACATTTTATCTGCTGTAGATCCTACAGGACACCTGGACTGAGGCTGGGCATCCTGGAGGAGGCAGTTGTGACTCTCTCCATACAAAGCATCACTACATTGCAAGCCAGCCCCTTGAAAAATGGAGTTTAGAGAAGGAAAGATAAAAGTAAGACCATAAAATCCAAGATCATTAAGAGAACACCACCCGAAGAACAAAGTGATGCACAAGCAGTTATCATAGAATCACAGATGGTTTGGGTTGGAAGGCACTGTCATGATCACCTACTTTCCCCTCCCTTTTAGCAGTAAAGACAGCATTTTATCCAAACCAAATTTTTATCATTAAAATCTCTCTGCCACACAGTTTTCCCTACAATTTCTGTTAAAAAAAAAAACCAAAAAACAAAAACAGCTGGGAATTTAACAGACTCCTTAAAGCTTTGCACGCTCCACCTCATAATTATAAAAGCCCAATTTCCCTGCACAGTTTCTTGTCGTGTTTAGTCACCCATGACATCAACAGCTCACACATTGCAGAACCAACCCAGCCAGGTGCAAGGTGCTCAGCCCCCGTGGATCACAGGTAACTTCTCATGAAGCTCTGCCCTGCCAGCTCATTCCTCATCCTCCCCAAGCCCTTTGTTCTCTCAGAACCTGGAGCCTCCCAGTCCCTGCTCAGCTTGGCCAAGGAGAGGTCACAGCAATCAGCAGCTGCAATTGAAAAGCTCTGTGCAAAGCTGTGAGCAGCTTAATGAAGCTCACCGAGTGCTGCACAGACCTTCCACCCACAGAGTGCAACACGTGTTCTCCAGCTCACCCCGTTTTCAGATGTACTGAAGCAGAAGGGAAACGTGCTGAGAGTCCTGCCATGTGCAGCTCCTTGCTTAACCCACAAACCTACATGTAAATCAGCAAGGACCCCAGCCTCACCCTGCCAGAGACTGTTAACCTCTGTGGCTTTGTCTCTCTCCAGAGGGAAAAGCATTTACAGGGGTGAGGTTGGAATTTAAATGTTCTTGTGTGTGAACAATTAAAACCACACACAGTTATACACCTGTGTGATAGCAAGTGAAGTCAGCAGAGCCTGTCTCGGGCACAGTAAGCCTGCAGTGGTTTTGGGCAGATGTNATTCCCCCATCTTGTCTCTTCAACCCCATATACTGAAAATCCTAGATTCTACATTCACATTCTATGATAAACTAAATACTGCTTATTTTGAATTCTCTCAGCTTGTGACTCTTCATACAATGTGGGCATTCTCTCCCATGGCAGGGATCAGAGGCAGTGTCCTCCTGGGCTCTGTGTGAGGCTGGCTGAGCCCCTTGGACAGACCCCAGACCCCCTGTCCGGTCTCCAAACCCTCCAGGGTGGCCAGAGGGATGTTCTAGACTCCGAGAGATGTATTTCAGAACAGAATAAAGTCTGGACAGATCATATGCTCTAGCATTTGCTTCTTCATTTTCTTGACATGGACTCACACTTCCACCCACCTTTATGAGGTATTCTCTGTGTGAAGTCAAAACACAAACCAGAAAGCACTCGGGACACTGCTGAGGCACAGAAACAACACTGCACTTCAAACTGTGCACAGCAACCACCCTGAACTTAGCACAGGATGGTCTGGGTTGGAAGGGTCCTTTGATATCATCTCCTTCCAACCCCCTGCCATGGACAGGGACACCTTCCACTAGACCAGGCTGGTCAGAGACCCATCCAACCTGACCTTGAATGTTTCTAGGGATAGGGCATCCGTCATCTCTCTGGGCAACCTGTTTCAGCATTTCAGCACCCTCACTGTAAAAAATTCTTCTTGTATTTAATCTAAATCTATCCTCTTTCAGCTTAAAACCAATGCTCCTTTTTCTATTACTACAAGGCCCAGTAAAAAAAGGTCACAAAAGCTGGGTTAAGTTTGGTTTATCTGGTGGAGATGAGTGCAACAGCTTCCATGAGTGCCTCTCAAAGTTCAGACACTTCTGAACACGAGGATGCTCTGTCCCATTTCACCATCCAGGAGAAAATCAACATTGAAAGCTCAGCTCTGTGGAAAATCCACAGAGATCAAGAAAACACAGACCACGGATCAAGGGGATACTTCTGATGTTCTTTAACAACTGTTCTCTACCACACAGACACTCCTTCTTCCACAGGAAGTTTGGTAAATTCCTATTCTGTGGCTCTGCCTAAGGACATGCTGCTTGGAGCAGTGTCTAAAACACCATCCCAGGTGCTAACAGAGCATCTCCAGCACCAAGTCCTGCCTAAGCTCAGGGCCAGATGTGCTGGAACAGTGTGTCCAGCAGTGACATGCAAGAGGAGAGAAGGACACTGCTGTCACATGAGGCAGGATCAAGACATCTTCAAATTAAAGCATCTAACCAGATTTCCCACTGTGCTGTGGGAGCTCAGTCCAGTCCAGCTCTCCTTGCCTGGCAGTATGAGTGTTTTCCAAGAGCAAAATCTATTTTCATACCAACCTCACAAGTGCTACTACACTTCATTCAGCAGCTCAGAGGGCTGCCAAGACTGTTTGAGAAAAAGCTGGAAGAGAAACAAATGTTCATGCATGTTCTAAATGCTGTTTGTGGTAGAGAAAATGAGTACACCAGCTCCAGGGAAAAATTTTTCCATTCTCAATGGAGACAAAAATTCTTCAACTCCCCAATTTATTTCCCCTGCACTCTAGTTAATTCACAAAGAAGGCTATGGATGTAATTTGTACAAAAGATCTTCCATCATTTTGAAGAGTTTTGCTGTCCCTTAGACAACTTTTGCTAGTCTAGAACCCCTTCCTAAAAAAAAAAAA
>VXBR01009536.1:238005-254095 GCA_013400215.1 Cisticola juncidis | reverse complement strand
TTTATTTTTATTTTATTTTTATTTTTATTTTTCTTGTTGTTCTATTAAATTGTATTTCTGGCTTGGAGTCTCACTGGTTTTGCTTTCAAACCAGCACACCCCTCAGCCCTGCAAACCAGTCCCCGAGCACAGCTCACTCCCCTGCATGGCCATCCCTTCACCCAGGGCAAGGTGGGAAGTCCTAATCCAAGGAAACTCCCACAGGTCCCACCAACCCTGTGGGTGATGTCCCTGCTTCAGGTCTGATTCTCTTGAGGTCATAAATCCCCCACAGTCCTACAGAGGTGAACCCCTGGCAGGGCATTGGACTAGAAGATCTTTAAAGTCACTTCCAAACCAAACCAGTCAATGGTTCTGAGAGGATCTTTAACTTTGTGACTATTTGGACAAGGGTAGAACTGCTGGAAAGGCTCAACATTTGCTTTTTCAATCAATTTCTTTCATGAAAATTAAACCTATATTGTTCTTACATAAGAATGGCCAGATACAAGCTCCTTCAAGCTTAAGATACATTTGAATTTATGGCCATTGAGATCTGGGCAAAATTCCCAGGTTTGAACTGGAACAGAGTGGGTTTAGGCTGGCATCAGGACACCTTTTTCAGGACTAAAGCTAATTAAGAGGTGCAGTAAGTTGTTGGGGGCAGAGGGAGAAATTCTGCCACTGGAGGATTTTAAGAATATCCCTCTTTTCAGAATCAGAGAATCATGTAGGTTGGAAAAGACCTCTGAGATCATCAAGTCCAACTATTAATTGAGACAAACCAATAGTCTTCTTTCAGGGACAGCTGGGTGATTCCTGCTTGAGGTGGGAGAACTGATGAGCTGATTTCCTAAATTCCCCATGAACTGCATTTTTTGGCTGCCCTGCTTCCTTTTGCCAGCCTGTATCTCCAGCCTGACCTTGTATTGCATTTGTTTATTGGAGAGACAGGAAGTGTCCTAATCCTGTGCTTTTGGAGATCTCACTCCTTTCAACATCCTCCCAGTTCAGAGGGATCAGACTCCTCCTCAGGATTNAAGGTGAAGAGAAAAAAATCCAATCAAATATGGTTTTGTTCCTTACAGCTCTTCTGTCTCTGTGGCAGACATGAGATTGCCTCAGGAAAGAGGAAGCTTTTTTCTCTGCACAGTCGTGGCTTTGCATGAATCCTTTCAGGTCTTTAGCTGGATGTTGGAATCTGACAGCTTGGGTAACTATTTATGCAAAAAGATCAGTTAGGAAATGGAGACCTACCCTATTGGAGAAATGTTAAATATTCACAACATTCACGTAGCATGAACCAGAGAGGACCTTGATTATTTTCCCCCGAGTTCTATTGCTCATTGAGAGCGTTGAAATAAAATGCTAATTTGCCAAGAACTGGTGAATATTCCCTGCTCCCAAGCTTTTCTCCATTAGCACTTGAAAACCACAGGTTCCTTCACAAGCCATCCTTGATGTTTTATAAATGTTATAGCTGAGACATCAGCTTTTAATGCATTTTTTACAGCTGCAGCAGAATATTATTTCCATTCAGGCTGCAAAGAGTCATCCTGGAAGGGACCTCAGTTACCTCTCCTGAGGTGTTTCCAAAACAGCACATGCTACCTAACCTTAAGCTAATAACCTGCTCAAGGACTCCAGTTCACATTTACTGTGCAATCTCAGCTGCAGAACTACAGGTCAGGAGCCTGATGGATCCTTACAGCTACAAAAAAAGCTTTGTGAAGGAGCTCAACCCTGGCTTAACTTCACATGGGTGAATTTCCATGAGAAAAAAACACCCAGGTGTGGAAGAAAAGGGGTGTTAATAGTGTTTGGATTAGAAATGGTGCAACAAAAGCACTGCAACAAACAAACCTCAAGGTTCAGGAAGAAGATTGTCTTCAGCCTAGAAACCTCAGTCAAATCTGCCCCTGTGCTACTTGGAGTGTTTCTTCCCAGGGATTGCTGAATAAACTTCATCAACTCTCTTAAAACTTGGTTTTTACTCACCTAGTTGCTCTCTGATGAGAAACATGCACACACAAGCCCATAATGATCCCGTTGGATATTAAATGGGAGGAGGATTGAAGGCAAGGAGATGTGTATTCCTTTCCTTAGCATCCTTAGGATCCTGCCCAGGAAATCAGTCAATTTGAGTCCCACCCCAGTTCATTACCCAACATGCAAACACTGGGTGTGCACTGCAGAAGGCACAGAGAACTGCTCAGCTAAACCAGTTCTTCCTGAAGACCTGCTGAAATCTCAATTTGAGGTTTAATCCCTTCTTAATGACTTCATCTGATTAAGCAAGGAAGAAAAGTCACAAAGAAAACACCAAGGGGAGGATTGCTCATTTCTCCTGATGGGCAGCCTCAGATCTGGTGGTATTTACTAACTTTGCTCTAAAATACGCATTTCATTTAAAATAATAACTTTGCCGTTAATATTTCTTTTTCCACTATGATATCCAGTAGTTTTCCAAAGCAGTCAGCACAGTGGTGAGGTTGCTTTGGTCATCCCTGTATTTTATGAATTCGAGGGGAATCTTTTCCCTGATTCCAGCTGGAGTTAGATCAGATGTGTAAATCTCACCCTTAGATGAGATCTGACACAAAACAATCTCAGCTGAAAGAATCCATTTACCAGAGCTGTGTTTTCACATTTCAGTTCCCCAACACTGGACACATTCCACAATGTACAACTTCTTTTCAAGCAGAAATATTGCAGCATCAATCTGTGCATGTTCTGAGCTCAGTGTCCTTCAGCACTGGAGGGGAGCCTGTAACTGCAGGGACTTGGGTCTGCTGCTTTTGAGGTTTTGGAGATGTAGCCCTGCAGCCAAAACTGGCTTTCTAGGCTTTCTCAAATTGTGCCTCCTCACCCCATGCCTGAATTTAGCTTCTGGAAGGATCCTTAAAGTTCTTTTCAGAGAAGCCCTCGTGCTCATGCGGGCACAGCTGGCAGACAAAGCTTTCCCTTCCTCCAGAGCCCAGCACTGTGAGGATGCAAAGCTGCACAAAATGCCTGGCAGCTGCATCCCAGAGAAGCTCCATCCCAAAGGAATCATATTTTTTACTGCATTTCCACTTTCACAGAAGAGAAAAATATTTGAAGGATCAAGACAGCAGCTACTAGAGATGATCCATCCCACTCTGCAGTCCTTATCTTGCTTTCATAACTGCATGGGCAAGACAAACCTTTCCAACCCAAATGATTCTATGATGCTATGAGTAAAGCACAGCTACAAGTTCTTTTTATAAAAAAAAGGGTTAGAAAATCGGTTTGCAGAGTGATTTACAAGCCCCCAGTCACTGTTTGTGTCTGACACCAGATCTGCTCTTTAAAAGTTTTCCTGTCCATGTTGCACCAGTGAAGGGGAAGAGTTTTACAATCACTTTCCTCTGGTACATGCAATTGAAAAAAGGCTTTTAACTGGCCTTAATTTTACTTATTGCACCAGAATTGCACCAGTAACTCTACAGGCTTAAAAGCTGATTTTTTCAAGGAAATTTGTGCCTAGTGACTCACATGAGTTCTGCAAAGTTCTTGGCTTTTGGCACAGCTCAAAGTGGGAGTCCCAAGGCTGAAACTTTCCCTGCTTGCCTGGGAGGAATAGACCTGTATCATTCAATAAAAAATTATTTTTAATCCAATACTTACTTCAAACTCAACCTAAACAGTGTTTCTGCTTTACTGTATTTTTTTTTTTTATTTTCAGCCTTGCCCTAGTCAAGGGCTGCTGTTTTAACAGGTGAGCCCTTAGCTTGATGCTGATGTAGGTCATATATTCTTTTCCTCCCCATCTCTTCACTTCTGGATGTTGCAGCTCAAATGCAAACCCCTGAAAGCCCAGGGATTTCCAAAGGCCAGAAGACATCTGCCTGCCATCACAGATGTTTGCAAGTTAACCCATGGATGAAATAATATTAGTTAGTGAGATTCAGAACTGATTCAGATTTCCACAATTAGGCATAGATGGTGCTTTGATGAAGAATTAAGCAGGGATGAAAAACTTGAAACATAGGAAAGGGTAAGACAAGAGTTGCCAAATGGATTTCCACCCTTCAGACTGGAGTGAAGACACCCAAATCAGCTTGGTTACAGGAATGAGTCTGGCTGCAGCAGGAAGAAATGCCTGTGTGGACTAATTTTCCCTGTTTTCACCAGGGCATGTCCTGCAGCAGCTTTGTGGTTTCTGTATATGTCCCATGTATGTATTTATATGTGGTTTCTGTATTTCTGTATTTCTGTATTTCTGTATTTCTGTTCTATGTCTGTAGCACAGGTCAAGGCCATGCTGGATGGGGCTCTGAGCAGCCTGGGGTGAGACACTGAAATGTTTAGGCTTGGTGGTGCCAACATTTGCCCCTTTGTGCTTTGCTGGTGCCAGGTTTGCACCCCAGAGGGGGAGGAAGAGAGTTTCTGGTGTCCTTTCACTCCAACCTGCCCCAGAGTTCTATTAACAGAGCCTGAGTTACCCTCACCTCTTGAATCAGGCTGTAAAACCTTCTCTAGTTGGAAATATCCCTGCCCTTGGCAAAAGGTTGGAACTAGAGGGTCTTTAAGGTCCCCTCCAACCCAAACCATTCTGTGAGTCCAGGGAGGCAAGCCTGAATTTGGAACTACCAAACCAAAGAGGTGAAGTGGTAAATGGTGGCTTAGGCTTTCTATAATGCAGGAAAAAGGGAGATCTGAGTGGGTGTCCCTTTTCCTGGGGGAGCCAGCACAGCCACATCCAAGAAAAATGCAAAGTGAGATTGTCTCTCCAATAAAGCTGGAATTTTCTCTCTCCATAAATATCGTGCTGTTCAATTGCTGTGTCTATACTGATCTCCACAAGAAAACATCCCATTTTTTTTTTCAGTGGGATCCTATTGGCTGGGGCAAAAATAATTCCAGAAATCATTTATTTCTTCAGAAAGTGTGGGCGTACTTGTCCCTGCTGCTGTCAGTTCCCATCCATCCCTTTTATCAGGCAGTATCAGCACACTCTTTCCAGCCAGGACTGCTCAACGGGCACACAATAAAATTGATTCATTACTCATTTTCTCCTTATTATCTTTCAATTGCTCCAGCTCTTGATACCACTTAAAGTGGACATTAGCTCTTGGTAAGCAATGTATGAATGCTTTTTTTCCAAGCTTTTGTTACATATATTTTCATTTAGTCTCATTGCACCATGTGTCTTTCTCATGAACTCCTTCTAATGCCTTTATACACATTTGTTTATGCTCTGCCATGGTGAGGAGTGAGAACACAAATGGATTTCTTGGTAAAGCTGGCCCAGGTGCTCTGCAGGTGTAAATGTGAAGTATTTAGTGCTAGAAAGTGGTTTTATTTACAGGAGCTGGCTCTTGAGCTCTCCAGAGTGAAAAAGGCCAAAATCACTAAGAATGAAACTCAACTTTTGTGCTTGTCTTTGGCATGAAAGCAAAACTGATTAAACTCCAGGAGGAACAAGATTTTCTGCTTATAATTAGCCTTGAAATGGAGATGGGAGCTGAAAGCTTTATTTTGGGATAGGGGGGAGGATGATTTAAATTTCTTCTGCTTTGGAAGGATTACAGTGACAGTGAATTTAACACAGTTTTGCAGACTCTGATCTGTGCTCTGGAAGAAAAAACCTTCCCAGTTTCCACACTCATGCAGGGTTTAATTCAAAGAAGTTCAAAACAGTGTAGCTCCAGTGGAGCAAACCTCATAAGTACCTGCCAAATTTTGTCATACAAGCAGTTATCTCTTTAACAAGCAGTTATTCTCAGTAGGAATCTCTGCTCCCTACTGGAATCTGTGGGACCGGGATTTCTTTGTGGCTTTGGGTTGGATTTGGGACTCTTCTCACACAAAGGTCCAGACCAAGGTGTCTCACAGGTTGCTTTGGGCCTGGAAACCAGTTTTCCTTTATTGAGACAGATGATAGTTAATACTCAAATGTGGAAATTTGAAATTCTCAAGCATAGATAAAATATTTGCTATTTACCCTGGAGGGAGATGAATTTCTTTTCCAGATCCCTGCAGTGATTTCTCCCCACAATTACAAAGGGGATTAATACTTCAGCTGCACTTATCTCAACATCTCCTAGCTCAGACAGATGAACACAACCTTCAACATTTCATGGGATCAGATTTCTTTTTAATTAAAGCAGCCCTTTGTTTCACTGCGACTCTAAAAGTCTTATTTATCATTAAATCCTTTAGAAGTCTCTTAGGAAAATAATTTCCTGCTCAGTTTTACTGAGCCTTTGGATCTCCTATCTCTTGTCACCTGTAACAAAGTGCTGGAGGAAGGAGTGCTGCTGTATTGCTTTCATGTTCTCCATCAGCTCTGATATGCATGGTTGTTATAAAGCTTCATACATAATATATGCCATGTCTTAAAGCAGCCCTGTAAACGACTGTACAGCTGTAAAGGTTTCTTAACTCAACCAGCCTCCAGCTACCAGCTGTAAAAAGGCAGTTAAGCAGATCAGCATTAAAACTACCTGGTGAGATGAAAAATGGGGAGGGAGGATGGCCCAATGATGGATCCTTGGAGTGTGACCAGTCACAGGGGAAGACACCTCTCTGTGCCTCCACCCTGCAAGAGCTGGCACTAATCATTTTTGGGATATTTCTCTGTAATTGCATGGTTTGCCCCCACAAGGGCCACCTCTCTGAGCACACACAGGGGAGATTTTCCAAGCAGTCCAAAGGAAATGTTGACCCTTCTCCTACTGGGTCTCAGTTTCCTCAGTCTCCTTTGAAAGTGCTGCCTTTGCTGTGCAAATGCCTTTGAATGACTTTGCATGCTGAGTTTTCTGCCTTTTTTTCCATGGCAAAGCTGGGGAAAAGCCTTTGGAGCCTGTTCTGCCAGGAAGTGCAGTCCCATTCCTGTCCAAAAAGCTTCTACTGGCCCCAGGTTTTGAAAAGCTGAGCTGAAAATCAAATGTATTTTAAAGCTCGTCATGAGGAAAATCAAAGTCCTTTCCTACCTGGACACCTGTTGTTCCTCAGCAGAGGAGGAACATGAATTCTGTGCCCTGAGCTGTCACTTTGATCAGACCTGGATCAGGCTCCATGGACATTTCTCACTGCTCCCATCCTACCCCTGGGCTGGGCTCAATTCATTGCACAGGAATAGAGGAACATAAAAGTTACAGCCACAGAATGGTTTGGGTTGGAAGGGACCTCATAGTTCACCTCATTCCAACCCCCTGCCATGGGCAGGGATGTTTTTCCCCAGACCAGGTTGCTTAGAGCCCTATCCAACCTGGCCTTGAACACTTCCAGGGATAGAGCATGGAGATATCCCCAAAATCCTGACATTTCCACACGAAAAAAAAAAAAAAATCCATTTTTCAGAGAGCAGTCTTGGGTACATCCATTGATGTATTCCAAATATGTGAAACTGGCCAATTTAAGAGGGCATTTTCACATGAACTTTCATCCCTGACATTGCTTTTCAAACAGAAATCATTCTCCCTGGCCCTGTCTTGTTAGCCTCTCTTCCAAAGTCCCCTTTTATCTTTCCCCCTACTTTTCACTCTTCGTTTATGGTAATAGCTAATGAGCTGCCTTGGTGCATCTTGGATAAATAGGATATTTCATAGACAGTAACATAATCAATTAATTGACTGCAATCATGATTTGTTTACCTAAACAGTACTTTAAATCCAATTCTTGTCAGCAAGCATTTCCTCTTGACAGGACTGTGCAACATCCTTTTGTTTGTAAGGAGGCAATTTAAAGGACATTGAGATTAGGACTAAGGAGATTTGTCAGGGTAAAGCTCTCTCTCATTTTACAAGATGAAATTGTAGGTGTGAGCAGGACAACAGCAGTTATTTGTGTCAAGCAAACAAAAACATGGTTTTTCCTGTGTAAAGAGTTGTGTTCCTCTAGATAAAAACTCTTTTTCATAGTACTAAAACCTACTCTTTTCTCAACACCATGCCAAGAAGCTTTTACATTTATACCTCAGATTTATAATGAGAAGTGATCAAAAAGCAAGGAAGGAGAAGAATTATTTTATGTTAAAATGTTGTAGCTGTTGGAAGCACACCTTTCCCAGTGGAGATCCTGAAAATCCTGCCCAGTGCAAGTGAAATGTCACCTGAATTCACCCTGGCAGTGTTGTTTGCACTAAGGGCAGATCTCCAGCCTCCAGATCAAACCTTGTCCATCCAGCTCATGGCCACTTCCCAAGGCCACGTCCCCCTTGGACTCTTCTGGGATTAATGAGGCATCTCTCTATCCCCAAGAAAAAAGGTGATTTGCAGAAGAAAAGGACTGAAAATACAGCCCATGAGGGTGGCACTGATGTGGCACATCCCTCCCTTGGGAACCTGGCAGAGTCTCCAAAGGGGAGTTGCTGGGATAGTGTTGGAAAGCAGGACTGACATCCTCAGTCACACTGTGTACAAAGGGAAACCCTTCAAGTGACCCCTGAAGGCACCCAGGTGTCATCTCACAGGGAGTGACTTGGTTCCATCCAAAAGAAAACCTGGAAGACAATAAATATTTATGGTATGTGACAGAAACAAGCTGAGAAAATAGGGATTTTTTTCACATTATAGCTGAACCCACAGAAAAATAGGTCTGGGTCAGAAGTTAGGAGATGTCAGGAGATGCCCACTGGAGAAGACTCCTGTCCAGACTCTAAATCCTGGCCTCCAGCAGTGCCAGTTTCTAAAATCAAAAGGGAATCAGCAATTAGGTGGAATTGCACAAAATCTCTGTCTCATTAAATGTCCCCAGCTCTCACTGAGCACGCCCCATGCCGTGTTTCAGGCGATCACATCAGTTCCACCACATAAATCCCAGTGGTTGTCTCACTGAGGGCACCTTCTTCTCCTGGCACTGTGGGCTGTGTGTGAGGGGTCTGCACACAGCCAAAATCCAGGGTTTTTCCCCATGACCCTTCCTGTAAGTGAATTATGAAACAGTGCAGCCTTTATTGTGTCCCCTGGGATCCAGCAAAACCCAAGTCACCTTTAACTGATGGGACACTCAGGAAAGAGTCCTGGGTTTGGGGCTGAAGCTGTATCTCACCCCTTAATAGGAATTTCTGAGCACCCAGTGCTGAGGATTTTCACCCTCCCTATGTGTGGCAACAGCTACAATTTTTTTCCAAGCTTGAATTTTTCTGGGGGGGTTTGGCTGCAAGTTTGTGACAGACATAGGAGCTGAGTCTCTCTGCAGGATTTCAGAGCAGGTGTGAAATTCAAACAGAGCAGATGCTGCTCCAGGACCAAATCTTCCCCAGGCTCCTACAAGCCTGGGGGTGTCTGAAGGTAACCAGACATGTCCTGGGCAGGCTCATTGAGAGTCTAAAAGTGGAGAAAAATGTATCAGTGTCATAATAAAAGTAAGGACTTTGAAGAACTGACTTGATCCTGGAGTCCTATCCAAAGCTGCTTGCAGCTTTTTGAGTTCCTTAAAATTCTCCCTACATTGCTACAACTTATTATTTGCAATAGGAAATCCAAGAGAGATTCAAATTCTTAAATATTTTTTATGGACCTGGCTTTTAATTTGCCTAGATTTCAGTCTCCCATCTGTACAGTGCTTCCTTTCTAAAGACAAAGTACAGGATACTTACAAGGTATAGAATATGGAATTTTTCAGCAGTGAATTCTTCAAGCAGTTTGTAAAACCAGGGCATTATTTCTTTTCATTTTGGGGATGAGGAAATTGAGGCACAGAGGCTGCCACTAGGGTAAAACCATGCTCACCTGCAGGCAGGACATGAACTTCCAAGGGGGCATGGTCTGAAACAAGATCAGAAAATTCACTTCATGAAAAAAACCCCTCTGTTTCCTTCCTTCTAAGCCCACAGCCATGTCTTGCTCAGCAGAGTTCTAGTAAGAAAAGTATTTATACAGCTTCCCTCCTGATCCCTGCTCTGAGGCACTTAGTCCTGAGCTCATTATGACCTTAAATATGTTACCTATTACCTTTAATGGCAAACTGTAGACTCCTCCACTCATATGCATCCTTATTAAATGTGCTTAGCAACCTGGCAATGAAGAAGTGGAAGTGTCAGCCTCTTCAAATTAAAATAAAAAATCAATTATGTTCTTAGGGGCAGATGGAGATTAAGCTGAATACAATGTACAGTTACTCTGTTGTGGAAGCAGGGGCCTTTATGTGCAATTAGTGGCATTTTGTTCTTAATCTTCCTCCTTAATACAGAAGGAGCCATTAAAAGAGCAAAAGCCATCCACAAGCCTTTTTCATAGACAGCTTCAGAGAGACACTTCTAAATGCATCATTTTTGTCTTAGTACTGTAAAAGAAATCCCTCAAAGTACTGATATGACCTTTAAATATTTTGCTGTGAATTTGGGGGTGGTGCTGAGTGGGGTTGGAAGGAGGCAGGGGAAGGTCAAATGGGTGATTGCAAGGTTTTGTTGCACGGTGAGAGGTTTGTCAGAGAAATTTTGGGCACAAATTGTGTTGTGGATGGGCTGTTGTGGGAATGTGGCAGGGCATTTCTGCCCAGCTCCTAAATCCTGTTAGATACCAAAGCATGGAAATGCCTGGGCTGGGTTTTGAGCCCACCATGCAGGCAGGGCACTGAGAGAGCCAGACCAAGTTGATATTTTGCAGACTGTGATACAGAATTCACTCCACGTGCAGCAGTAACGAGAAATGCAGATGTGATGCATAATTTACACTTTAATAAAACACGAGCTCCTGGTCATCCTTGTCAGTCAGAGATTTCAGTCTTGTTCTGCCATTATGGATATTCCTGTATGAAACAGGAGGGAAATAGAGAATTTATTTGTTTGACACCACAGAGCTTGGCAGAAACACCCCTGTTCAATGCAAGTTGTAATCACAGTGCTGCATCTGAAGTTTAAATCCATTTCCATTGTCACAGCCTTTCCCTGGGACTGTGTTTGTGTCACAGCTCAGCTCCTCCTGCCTCAGTTTCCCCAGCCTCCCTTCCCAACACCAGCTCATAGAGGCTAAAAAGCAGGAGTTCTCCTGCTGAGGCAAAGCCTGTAAATACTTGAAATAAATAAAGAAGCTGTTGGTAAATGGTAGAAATGAGCAAGTTTTTGATATGAGAGTGCATCTCTCCTCTAGTGCTGGCAGGATCAATAAGGCTCATAGCTATGAGCCTCAGTATTGAACCTCAGTGCTGTGATTTATTGGGTGTAACATGTGCTTCCTTCTCATTTACTGCTAAGGTGGGAGAGCTATTGTTTAACACAGAGACCACGCTGTCTGGGCATTCCTGAGCTGCAGGCAGGAGGGACTGGCTCAGATTTTCCAGTTAATATTAAAGCCAGTTATTGCCCCTCTGCTGAATAGCCACAACCCCTACGCAGCAATTTCTAATCAACAGGCAATAAAAATAAATAAAATTGGGTAAATAAAGTGCTTTGGGCTATGGAGTTGGTGTGTGGGTCTCCACATGGGGTTTGTGTCTGGGGCAGGGTGTGCAGGGCAGCTGCTGCTGGAGGTGTCTGCTGGACCTGAGACCTCTCATTTGAGGGGTGATGATCCCTTTTCCCTGGTATTCCCTGAGTTCCTGCAGGAGAAGGGCCACACCAAGGGACTTTTTACCTCTCCAGGGGGAATTTTGCCTCTGCAATCACTGGTGCTGCCCAGAGGTGCAAAGTCTGTGAGACCATAGCCCAATGAATATTTCAGGAATCCCAAGGCAGCAATTTCTTTGCTGTTCACAGCATTCAAGAGGCAGGAGTTTTACTGTGAAGCATAAAGAAGGAGTTTAAATTTTGGACTAACTTCACTTATGCTAAGCTCTTCTTTAGATCATGCCTTAAACACACGCCTTCAAAGCTCGGATACATCAGAGGAAAAAAAAAAAGGCATCAGGGAAATTCAGCCTAAAAATGATCTCCAGGAGATGGCACTGTGAAACAAGTCTTTCAGCATCCCAATGACACCTCCCAGGGACCAGCTCCTCTCTGAATTCGGGCTGATGGATATAAAAGAAGACAAAGGTAGAAGTAAAAGCCCTGGCCCAGGGGCTGTAGTGAAATAAGGGCCTGTGGTGTCTTTACCTCCTGTAAAAATTGTGATAAGGTGTGGGGAAAACTTGGAAGCTGAAGGCCACAGTTTCGTGAGAGAAGAGGGAAAATGGAGAGAAGTTTTGCTGTGAACCCAGGAGCAGTCCCAGGAGATGAGTATGGCAGAGGAACTAATAAGACTGTGGAGGTGGCCTCAGGTGATGTCCTGTGTCTCCTCTCTGACACCAAGCTCATCTTAGACACTCCCATCCTTTAGCTCACTCAGAATGGACAAAGTTAACCAGCCCCAAATTATTCCCCAGTGCCAGCTGCACAGCCCTGCCTCTTTTCCAGTGCAGGGCAGCCTGGTGTCAGCATCCCAAAAGCAGGCAAATACCTCCAAAAGTGGAAATAACCACATTTTCTGGGTTAAAGGCAACCTGGCTGCCACCAAGGAAAACTTCTGCCCAGTCTCATAGTGTTTATCACAGATGAAGCTCCAGAGTCTGAGCTTTGCCATTTTACCTGTAGAAAAGTTGGCTCAGATCCCCCCTCTGCTCTGTCTGCAAGGCCAGTGCCATTTACTCATTTCTGAACACAAATGTCATCTCAGCACCATGTTAAGCTGGTGGGATGTTCTGAGTCCTTCAGGCACCTGCTTAAATTTGGGCCAGAAATGGATAACCAAATACACAACCACCTACAAATCCCATAATGACCCCCAGAGCTTCCCATGCCAGGAGAAAAAAAATAAAATTAGGACAGTTGATGCCATAACATTTCTGTTTGTGTGTGTGCTTGTGCCTCCTTGTGTAGGGGATCTTTTAACATCTCCATTTATCCTCCAAAAACATGAACCTGCTGAAGGAAACAGCCTGGCAAATGGGAAAATGTTTGTGTCTTATTAATCTTATCCTGCAGATCAGGAACTGCTAATATCTGATCTAAAGTAATGGGACTGCCTGAATTGCACTGGGTTTTCTTGCACAGTTTTCTTGTGTCCAGCTGTGGAAAACTTGGAATGTGAACACTTCTATCCTTTGGGAGTGATCATCAGAGGCAGCAGCAGATGGATGTTCATTACAACTTGGGTACTTGGTACTCAGGTAAATCTTTTTTATCAGTGCTACTTGCATAAAAGTGCTTTAGTTAAAAACAACAACAAAATTCAGATGTGAAACTTCTGTTCCCAACTTGAAATACAAGATCAGGCACCATGGATGCCAACAAACATAGCACTAAGGAGCAGTGAAATTAGTGGAGTTGCTTTAGATCAGTGCAAGATACATCCCTGAGTGTCACTGAATCTGAAACTGGAGCTGATCTCAGTGTGGGTTTCTGCCAGGGCTTAATTCCATTTTACATTTTGGGATACTACCCTGGCACAATTCAGTATTTCTCAAAGCAATTTCCTTTTTTTTTCCCGAGGATGCTCTCAAAGGTAGTATTAAAATGAAATCTCTCAGCAATTACTGCAGTTCATGTCCACTAAACCAATTTGTATGCTCTGCAATGAGCAAGATGCAAACACTTTTCTGCCAACAGGAGCTGTTAGAGTCACTCCACCTCAGACCTGATTTAAATCCACACCTTTTCATTCATATCTGAGAGCTTTGTTGTAGCAGCCACACAGAAAAGTTCCAAAGGAATTTTGTTCCTCAGCTTTAATTACTATTATTTGTTTTCAAACCACCTCTTTGGCCACCATCCACAAACCTAATTTAGATCACAAACTCTTTGAAGGCTTTTTTCCACATCTCTCCATACAAGGAGAATTGAACTGTCAGTGCTTCAGAAATAGTCTCTAAATAAAATAAAAGAGGCCAGGACAGAGAAAATCAAGGTGAAGAGGGAAGAAGAAGCTCCAGAAAAGACAGTGGAACCAAAACTTTGGAGAGGACCTCTTAGGCTGAGTGGAAATAAAGCACAAAAAGGCATCTGGTGTTAAAGGAGAGGGAGAAACACCTGAAGGGCTGCGAGAGCCACTGTGGCTGTGTCTGTCCCTAAACTGGATGATGCCACCAGCTTTAGAGGAAGAGGGGCTGCAGCCAGGAGAATCTCTGTAACCTAATCCAGAGCAGATTAAAAGGAGAGAGAACACAGATAGGGTATTTGCAGAGCATCTTCCTGTCTAAAAGAAGGTTGAAAATTTGAAATGTCACCTTGCTGAAAATGTCACACGCTTCCACTATCATCTGGATAAACAGGACTTCAATGTTCTCCTGGCATCTAGTTGGGTTTTCAGTCTTATTTTGAAGTTCTGACAGTGCTCCCTTGCTGTTTTGAAATCCCATCCAGCCCAAAGGCTGAAAATAGGAGCTGGTTGATTTGAATGCTTTCCAGGAAATCTGCTGGAACAGGAGAGGCTGAGCCCATGCCCATGGCCTGTCAGGGTGTGAATGGCAAGAACATGGATTGGGGTGAAGAAACACTGCCTGCAATATTTGCTCTTTTTTCCCCAAGTCTTCACTATCTTCTCAAATGTATTCCAGAAACAAAATATTTCTTCATCTTTATTCCACTATTCACTTGTCTTGCACAAAATCCATGAGAGGCTGCTGGAAGAGAAAGGGATTGGAGAGAGAGGAAGAGAAAGGGATTTGGGAGGTTCAGTGGTGAATCCCCAGTAAGAACCAGTGAGAAGGGTGCTGGTGCTTGCAATGGGACAGAGAAGAGCTGGGGTCACCTGTGGGAAACCAGAGCTCCTGCAGGAAGGGATGCTCACAAAATCAACCTGCAAACTTCAAAACTCGGTGTGGGAATGACCAGAGAAAGGCCAGTGGAGACAGCTCCTGCATCTGAGCACCAGGGGGGGCAGAAATTGGGCAGGGCATGGACACAGCAGCGATTGGGTTATTTCCAAAGGAATCTGTGGAAGGGACAAAGCCCAGGACTCGTTGCTGCCTCAAGACTGGGATGTTCCTTCCCTCTGCCCTCCTCCAGACCTGTTGAATGTGCGTGCCCTGCAGCGACCCCCACCTCGGGAGATGCTCCAAAAGCATCCACTTGAATCCTCAATCGCACCAGTCGTGCCTGCAGGAGAGACGGGAGTTGGGGCTCCAAAAATCCCCATCAAAGATGTTTTACGCAGTCCCCGAGCAGGGCTGTAAGGGAGGAGAGAGGGCGAAAACCCTGCAAAATTCACCCCCAGCCCCGCTGCTGAAGAAGCCGGGGTAGGGGAAGCTCGGGGAGCTGGGGGCGGTCGGAGCATCCCGAGAAATCCCGGCTACAGAATGGGGAATTTGTCCCTATCCCTCCCACCCAGGGCATTTTCCTGATTCCCCCGAAAGCAGGACCGGCCGGGAGGGTGGCGGGGCATGGGCAGTGGTGTCTGGCACGATTTTCCAGCCCTGCAGCGGGGCTGATTTTCTCCAGAGGGGAGTATCAGAATGTCCAAGCCATGTGAAAAAGCCCGCAGTGTGGCTGTACGTGCGAACACCCCCGCAGCAGCACAGCCGCGCACAGCGATCCCGCCGTGAGACCCCCGCACTCACCAAAGAAAGGAAAAAACATCAAAAAACCCGAAAAAGAAAAAAAAAAATAAAAATCCAATAACCCGAGGAGCAAAGGAGGGAAAGTTGTGCGTGTCCCTGCGCGCCGGGAGGGCGGAGGGTGCCCACCAGTTGATTTTACATCCTGCCTTGTGCCTTCGCCGGCTTTCCTTGATATATTTTATTTATTTTCTGCAACAGGGAATAAACAGGTAATGCCGGAGCCCGGCGAAGCGGAGGGAACGGGCGGGCTGAGGGATGCGCCGCATTTTTTGCTTCCCTTCTTTCCCCCCATCTCCCTCCCTGGAAGTTTCTTGGCGACGCGAAACGAGGAGGAAAAGCGAAATAAAAGGTTGCGGAGAGCGGTGGGGAGGGCAAAGCCGGGCGGCAGCGCTCCGCTGTTGAAAGCTCCGTATTTTCTGGCATTTCAACGTGCGGGGGACCAACCCGGGATGCCGCGGAGCCCCGCGGAGCGCTGCGGACCGCAGCATCCCTGGGTTCCATCCCTGCCCTCGCCGGCTGAGCCCCAATCCCGGCCCAAGGCGCGGAGGCACCGCGGGCGCGCAGCCGGGGCGGTGTGGGTTGGGATGGATGCACGCGTGATTGTTTTTACGGATTTTTTTTCTTCTTCTTCTTTTTTTTTTTTTTTTTATCCCCTTTCTTTAAACTG
>VXBR01009536.1:140861-231539 GCA_013400215.1 Cisticola juncidis | reverse complement strand
TTTTTTTTTTTTCCTTTAATACTGCAGGGCTTTTTTGCTGTAAACAAGTTAAGAGTCTCTAACTAGGTTTATTTTACTTTCTGTTATCTTATCTTACTACCGTTTATATCTGTGTGTATCCCGGACTCAGGAGTGTGCCAGGTAGGGAGGATGAGGAAATTGCTTTGTGGAGCAGGTTAGTCTCTGCTGGCATCAGAAGTGTGAAGCTTTTGGCACCAGTGCAAGAAGAGAGGAGAGCAAGGACCAGCTGAGTTACAGGGGCTGCCACCACCTTGAACAATCCCTTCTCCACCCTGTGTCTTCAGAGGAGTTTAATTCCTGTCCTTCTCTGACTTTGAGATAGACAATCCAGACCATCTCTGCTCTGGTGGTTCTCTAATTTCCTGGTTTTACCTGTTTTCCCTCCAGGCTTACTCATTTAATTTCTGCTGCACAAATGTTAACTTCAAGAGCAGAAAGATGAGCCCTATTGAGTGGCTGGAAGGGGTTTTGGAGTGACCATCCCTTACCCCAGGGCAGAATTAGCTCTCCCTAGATCAGTTTCTGGACAGATCAGGATCCTAACTCATCCAAAAAGCAGAGCTCTGTGCCCATCCCAGAGAGTATCCCACCTCTTCACCAGATTCATTATAAGTGATTTCTTCTCCTGCCCAAATCATGTCCCCTCTCTGCAGTTTAAACCAAGCTGCCTTCTTCAATCCACCAAGAACATGGAAAACAGATTATATCCTTTCCCCATTCAGCTGGTTTTTATGTATTTGAATATTGTGAACATTCCTGGTTCTCCAGAGTACGTGGGATCTTTTTCTTCCACCCCAGAGTACAACACAGAGCTGTTCAAAGCAGTAAATTTCTCTTATTAAAATCCTGTGGGGTCTTCAATATGAAAGAAAAATTGTCAGTTGATATAAGTGAAAACATTTGGCGAGGGAAACTCTCAAATAAATAATAAAAAAGCCCTTGCAGGGATCTGGAAGAAAAGTTTCCTTAAAGGGTTTCCAACTGGTACTTTGTCTGAGAGGAGAGACAGGCCTTTTTTCTAGGAGGTGAAACTGTTGCTTGATGTGTTCAATAGCCCTTTTGAGTGAGCTCCACTGCATTGTGCAGATGCTCAGGGATGTAAATATTGTGGCAGGCTGTGCATCCTGGATCATGTCCCACAGGAATGAGATCCCTTTCATCCTGCTCCTCAAACAGGACAGCACCACATGGCATCTGAGCATCTCCCTTCACCTGATCTGCTGGAAGGTGTCCCTGCCTGTCCCCTGATTCAGCTTGTCTGCTGGGGAATTTGGATATTTAAAACATTAGCAGGGGCTGTGCAAGAACAGGAGTCCCCCGAGGGTTGTTCATCTCATCTGAATTTCAGGTGTCTGACTTGGACCTTTTTAGTCAGTCATCCTTTGGATGTGATTTTTCTTGGCTTGGTATAGGCTGGATATTTGGGAAGGGTTTTTCCCCCAGAGGGTGTTTGGGCACTGGAACAGGCTCCCCAGGGAATTGGTCACAACACCAAGCCTGACAGAGACCATGAAGTGTTTGAACACTCTCAGATACGAAGTGGGATTGTTGGGGCTGTCTTGTGTAGGGCCAGGAGTGGGACTTTGATGATTCTGGTGGGTCTTTTCCAGCTCAGGACATTCTGTGATTCTCTGGCCCTGCTGCCACTGTCAAGGGTCTCTGTGCTGAGAGGTGGGACCACCTCCAGTCAGTGTCTGTTGCTGAATTTTGGAGGGGCCAGAATCAATCCCAGATCGTTGGGAAAGCAGTGGAATTTATTTCTCCACTGTTCAGGACTCAGCATTACATTTCCACACCTGGTTCACTATCCAGGCAAGAGGTTTCAAGAACACAGGACCTTTTTTGTCTCCCTTGTGTCAATCCTGATTAACCAAGAGTGCAATGGGAGGGAGAAAGTTTTTCAGGAGTAGCTTTAAGGAGGAGCCCAAGGAGTGCTGAATTTGTGTGTGGGTGAGGGACTTTTCCCTGCAGAGAATCACTCCAAAGGAAGGAAAACCAGGATGGAGCTGACAGGAGATGAGAAATGTAAAAAGGTGCGAGGAAGCCGAGGCTGTGCTTGTACAAAGAGCCAATGTTGATACTGATGACAAGGCAGCACGTTGGAGATAAAGGCAGGGCTGAGACTGACAGCCGTGGGAAGAAGGAAATAAAAGAGATTCTTCATTATATTGCCTGGCTTTTCCTGCCTGTGAGTTAAGAGCCTGGATCTGAATTAAATACCAAGGGAATGGGAGCTGCGTGGGGGGAAGAATCGGATCAGTCTGAACCACCACTGTGCAGAAACAATGAGCAAGGGATCTGAAACCAGGGAATTTGCCCCCTCCCTGCTCTTTCAAATGCATTTCACAGAATTTTCCTTTGTGCTCCTGCCTGCTGTAATGTCACCTTGAGCCTCTTTTGGTGCTGTTTCCCATCACCTTGTTCCCAGGCTGGCAGTGGGGTTTGTGGTTCTGGCTTTGGTTTCCAGTGGGTTTCACCCTGGCAGAGGAATTGGGGTACAGTGGTGTGTGCTGCTTGTGTGATGGTGATGATTGCAGGCCAGCCTGAGTGCTACTGTTAACAGTATGGCTGGGGACTCTGTTTGAAGTGTTAATTAGCAGCAATTAATAAGAAGCGAAAAATGAATACCCTGTGTCAGCTTTTCTTTGCTAGTTAGTTATATTAACACTAAAGCTCAGAGCTATTTTGAAGCTGGTGTTTGCTTAAGAATTTGGTCGTGTTGTCCCATGGTGTTGGAGTGCTCTCCTACCATAACTGGTAAATTAGTTATTCCCAAAATAAGCCCAGTAATGGCCTCTAATAGATCCATAGATGCTCTTGACATGACATTTCAAAATCAGTAAGTTGTACGTAGCTTAAGCAAAAAATACATTAAAATAGAGTTTAAAAACCGAAAAATGTTGATGGTGTTGCTGTATATGCCTCAGAGATTCTGTATTTCCCCCTTTAAATTGAAGTGGACTCAAACCCAGTCCCAGCTGGCTCCTGGTTGTGTTGCAGACACCTTGGGCAGGTTCCTGCTGATTTGCCCATCCACTTTCCATTTCTGATGGGAAATTCCATGATCCAGGGATTTGAGTCCCTCTCATGGGTCTGGTGGCAGATTTGAGGCTTGGCTGTGTGAAAAAAAAAAAAGGCAAATACTGTTGTTATCTGATTGTGCACCTTCAGCTTTTTATCAGCTCATAACTTTGTTTTATCATCATCATAGAGGCATCACAAGATTGAACTACAGTACCAAGAGGATTACGTTTCTTCTTGGTATTTATATTGTTACCCCTGAGCTCTCTTTAAGATGATGAATTTGTTGTGTTTAAATTGATCTCTCTGTTTCTCTCCATTCTTTGTTGTTTTTTTTTTTTTTTTGGTAGACCCAGGTTATCTTCCATCCTTGTCTGGTCCCTGGCAAAACTTAAAACAGCCACATCCCCCAAGGTTTAGCTTTAGCTGGCATCTCCCCTCCTCTTAGATTTAACAAGCCTGATATAAAGTTAACTAATTTATTATTAATGATATTTATGGAAGTGTTCTCTACCAAAGGAGAAGTGGGGTTTTTTTTGACTTTCAGTAAACTGATTGCTTCTAGTTTCATGGTTAATTGAAACTTAATATACACTGGGGATGAGTGATGTGTGTGTTCTGAGGTTAGCTGCACTCAGAATACTTGCAGTCTATAATACACTTAATTCATTAGCAAGTTTCATGTCAACAAAGAATAAAGATGAAGTGCTGTAGTGGCAGTGGGAAAAGGGTCATATTTGTGATATTTGTGGAGTACTTCTGCTGAGCACTTTGTGAAGAGACCAGCAACCATATTGGTCTGAGCTGGTTTATGATCTTCATTTTTAAAATGAATTTTTAAACATATTGGTCTGAGCTGGTTTATGAACTTCATTTTTAAAAATACTTTTTTTTTTCTTTCATTAGCAGATTCCTTTGGGGTGAGGAACAAAAATTTCTAATTTTGCCTGAACAGCCTTCAGTGGGGGTTTCAATCACCTGCCTTGGTAATTTGCTTGCGCTGGTGATTTTTTTGTGAAACTCCTGTGTTTTTTGTAGGTTTTAATTGCAGCTGTGGTTGCTCCAGCAGACAGTCCTCCCATGGTCCAGCTAATGGATGCCAGACACTTGACATGCTCCTCACCTCTTTCAGTTCTAATATAACTGCTCACACACGTCCGTTCCTTCTTTTAAATTGCCATAGGAGCGGCCTTAAAATCTGGGAGTGAGAAATCCACAGCAGAACATTCCCCTCCTTTCTGTTTTATAACCATCATATCTAGTCTTCTAGAATATGCCTCCAGAGTAGTAAAAGTTGAAAAAATCCCATATATTTTTACAGTCTTATTACATCCTGCTTTGCCTGGCCTCTGGCAGTAAACTTCTTTCCTACTTTTAGTCACACATTTTACAGAGCATTTGCCACTGGTGCTGCCAGCACAGTCCTCTCTGTCACACAGGATTTGGAGGCTCCTCTAATAAGCAGGACCAGTCCTCCCCATCAGATATTCTGGGCACACACCTTCTCCACTGCCTGTCTTTGCTTTAGCATATCTTGTGTGAATAGCTGGTTCCCTCTGTGCCCATAACCCCAGCTCTTGGTTTCTCTTTTTCAGTCGTTCTTTGACACCTTGTAATTCATTGGCATCTCGGAGTTTTGCTGAAAAGCTCACTGTGGAGTTCTTTTTAATCTGCTCCCAAAGGTGGATCTGGGAGTATTGCTTGACTGGTGGCTTCGTGTGGCTGGAAATACAATTCTCATTTAGTCTGGTGTCTGATGCCAGATCTGGTCAGCCTGGCTGCCCTTCCCCATATAATTTTTCATTTCTGCGTGTTTTTATTCCACTTTGAATTTACTATGGTCACTCCTAGAAGAAACTCCTCTGCTAACACAGCCCAATTTAAAATCAGTTAGTGTTTGCTGCCCTGCATGTTAAAACTGGTACAGTTACCTTAGGTGAGTCCTCATTCAATAAACAGCTGCATCCAGCACTATTTCATGAGGGTATCTGCTTTTTGCATGCTCTGTTTTATTTTCTAGAGTTACTCCAGTCTCTCTCTCTCATGAATATTTTTGCTTCAGTGTTTCCTCTGTTTCATTATGACAGATCTCCCCCTTTGGAAGTTTGAATATTTATGGAGTGAGATACATCTCACACAGTGTTAGCCATCAAAAAACTGGAAATCAAGGGCTGAAATAGCTGGAAGATGGTGGAGGTGGATTTTTTAAGCATGGGTTGTGCTGTCTTGTGGGCTCAACCTTCTCTCTGTGTGGTGGCATTGGGAGCTGGAGGGAGCTTTGAGAGTGAAGCCTCTGATGCTGTTTATTACCTTATTATCTTCTCTGCTGTCATTATTTTTGCTGTTGCTCTTATGGTGTTTCCACTGAGGTCCTTTGTTGTGGTTTTCACCCAACCCCAGCTTCAGGCTGGAGACAGGAGCAGGATGGAAGGGTCACCATCAGAGAGTCATGGAGTGTTTAGGCTGGAGAGGATGTCTGAGATCTTTCATTCCAGCTGTACCAAAACGGGATGACATGAAAGCCATCGGGAAAGGCTGAGGGAATGGGCTGTTGCAGATAGAACAAATCACTCATTGCTGCTTTTTGTTTTGTTTTCCTTGTAGCTCGTCCTTGCTGCAGGATGAATTAGGAAGGCAAAGCCTCTTTCTCTGAGCCATGGAGACCAGGGCATCCTTCATTGCCAGCATGAGAGAGAGCCAGGAGCTCTCCCCGGAGCAGGATCCCAGCCCGGCCAACGGCGACGCGGAGCAGTTTGAGTCAGGTGAGCTCCCTTCACCTCCACGAGTCCTTGTCACTTCTGCAGCTCCTCACAGGTGGGGCTGGGAGCCAGGGAAGCATTGGGAATGGCTGCACAGCTCCTTTTTTGGGTCTTATGGGTTGGACTGTGTCCTGTGATGGATGGGAAATAGGAGCTTTTCTTCTTCCGGACCTCATCTGCAGCATCAACTATTCAAAATTGAAACAAACAGCCATGGAAAACCTTTCCCAAGGCATCATACTGTGTTCTCCCAGCTTCCCTGCCATTTTTTATTCCTTTGAAGTTTTGTGGTTAAGAGAGACAAAACAAAGACTCAAAAATTCACAGTATTTCTCCTTTGTTTTGACCTTTCCCCTTGTTTCCTTCACTATTTTTTGGAGTACTTCAGGTGAGGGGGCTTCACAAACACTGAGGAGAGGTCATGTGTTATCCCTGTGCACATGACTGGATGCTTGGAAATGCTCTGGGATGGGCTCCTGAAGGTGTGAGGATTTTCTGTGCTAAATTTGGATGTTCTATAGTAGAAGCAGAAAAGTAGACACTACCTTCTGGTGATTTTTGCTGGAATCAGATTCTGTAATTTCCCACATCCAGCCTTAGCAGGAGACTGTCATATGATGAAAAAGTGCTTTATGGCTAGATATAACCTACTTCCTTTCTGAAGCCAGGCTTTTCCCTGCTTCTCCCTCAGCATGTCAGAAATTCACTCAGACCACTCAGCCTTCAGTCTCCTCACTTCTTGCAGCAGCTCTGATTTTCCCGTTTCCTTGGACACCAGATCCTTGGATTTCCACAGTGGACATGTATGGGCTGATGTAGTCACCACTGGATCTATTTTTATCTGTGGTAGAGAGATAGGAGCCTCTAAGATAAGATTCAGCTGGCCAACCACAGACATTTTTTTGGGGAATGAGAAGAACTGGCCTGCAATGCCTAAATTTCAGTGGGGATAAGGATTTTGATGGCTCTCCCAAGGCTGTGCCAGAGGTTTGTGGTTGCTCAGGTGTGTGTGTGTCTCTCTCTCTCCACTCCTGCTGGGGGAGCATTTCACTCAGAAAGTCATGTATGTGTATCTAGGTGCTACAAATAAGATGTCCAAGCAATTTGCCTTAAATGCTTTCTCCTACAATGAAGTCTGGAAAAAAAACCCTGTGTTTCTGGAGCCACAGAGTTTGGGTCTTTATCCCCTTTTTTTTTCCATAGCTGAACATCCCAGGGGGCTGTTAACAGCTGGAACTGTTGCATTTTTATAATGTCAATGCATGAGCTCTTTAAAGCCATTGAGAGGCTTGCAGATAATGACTTGTTGATTTTATTTGCCATCCTGGGCTTGTTTATACATCACCGTATTGTAAACCAGCCAGCCTTGACTCTTTCATTAAGAAAAAGCTCTGGACCTAAGTACCAGTAATTGGAAAGGGAGCTGGTATGTAAAATAGGTTTAATGCCAGATTTATCACCTCTCAGGGCATCTTGTGCTCCTCAGCAGTTGGGTTTTTGTGATGGATGAGGAGATTTGTGTTGCATGTGTGGGTGGTGTTGGGTCCTTTGGGTTGGTCTCATCCCTGTGCCACCCTGGGTCTGCTCTGGATGTCCCTCTCTGCCAGAATTCCAGCAGGGAACAAAGTCCATTAAAAAACCATTTTGAAAGCATACAGTCCCTTCAGAATTCGTTGTGGTAAAATGAAGCAAAATAAACCACTGATGCTGTGATAAATGAGTAGTCTGACATTACTTTTACAGACCTTGTAAAAGTAATTTCCTGATAAAGTCTGCAGATAAAACATGGTAGAGGAGCCAGGCTGGTGATGTGTCAGAGAGGAATGAGCTGACAGGGAGGGAAGGCTGCAGCTTTCACTCTGCTTTGCCTCTGGTCCTTGAAGCCTCTTTTTTTGGGTTTAGAAAGGAGAGATCTGGGTGGAATTTTGTTAAACAGGTGCTGTTGTGAGTTTTTCTGGGCAGCATGTGCAAGAACCTGCCAGTGAGAGTCTCTCTGCTGGCCCAGGGCACAGTAGGTCAGGGTTAATAAGGTTGTGAAGGACTTGATGCATCCATAACAAGCATCTCTTTATATTTGTTAAAAAGCTTTTTGCAAATTCTGGAGAGGACTCTGACCCCCCTGGAGACATTGCTTCTTGAAAGGGCTGGAGATTGTGCACTGAAGTGACTGAAAACCTCTGCTCCTACTGCTCAGAATGAATCTGTCCCATAAAACTGCTGAGGAAAGCTGGGGAAAAGGAGATGTGCTGAAGGAGAGACTCACACAGGAGATCAGAGCAAAATCAGGAATAAAACTGAGGGTACACAGAGGGCATCCCAAGCTGAGAGAAAGGGTTTGTCCTCTGAAATGTAAGTGCCTGACCATGAGAGAAGAGAGCCTAGGAAGTCACAGAATTATTTAGGTTGGAAAAGACCTCAGAGAGCTTTGAGTCCAAACCTTCCCCCAGCAGTGCCAGGGCCACACACTAAGCCATGTCCCCACATCTGTGAGCCTTTTAAATCCCTGCCAGGGATGGTGACTCCAGCACTGCCCTGGGCAGCCTGTTCCAAATGTGCTGTGCATGCCCTGGGGTGGAGATGCCCTTGGGATTGTTGGGACAGCCCATCCCAGCCCCACTGACACAGACCCTGCAGGAGCAGGGGTGAGGAGGCAGGAGGGGATGATGCACTTCAAAATTTTCATGTCAGGTGCTGCTGACTTTTGGTGGGATTGGGATTGGTTGTGCTCAGGGTAAAATGTTGCTTAAGCCACTTTAAGCCTGGAATGGATAATCATATCTGCCCATCTACTGATGGGCTGACATACTTGGTTTTAGAGGCTCAGGCTTTAAATTCTCTGCTCACAGCTCTTCTCTGTAACATTAACTCTGCAGGGTTGCAGGCATGAAGGCTGAAAAATGTCCCTGTTCATCTAAATTGCCTGCCTGCATGATACTGAATTTTTCCACCGAGCTCCTACCTTGTGGTTGTGGCTTATCATTCAGTCAGGGTTGAACAAACCCCTCATTCTGGGTCAGGTATCTCAAGAAGAGCCAGCTTCTGTGCCTGAAGGTTTTTGTAGTGATTGCAAAAATCAAAACAAAGCCTCTTCTTTATTCTGTGATGGATTTGTCTGTGTTTGGGTTGTAATCATGGAATTGGGTTATTTCTTGCTGAGTTGAAGTCATCTGGTAGCCTCTTTATCAGAAGAGTAAATGTTGATTTGCATCTCCATATTTAAGAAGATGATTTGAGTTTGAGGCAAGGAGTCAGACTTGATGCAGCAGCATTCAAGTGTTTAACAGTGTTGACAGCTCAGCTTTGAACTCCCAGACACATCTTTACCCTCCACCAGCTCTTCTCAAAACCCCTCTTCTGGTCCCCTTTTTTTCCTCCCCTCACCTACACGTGGGTTTGGTGCCACAGGCAGCAAATAAAAACTGTGTCTTCCCCTTTTAATAATGAGAGATTCCCTTTGCACAACATAATTTTCTCTAGTCCTGGAAACTGGAGACCTGTAGCAATAATTGCAATAAATTAACCCTGCCTTTTTCTTCATAAAACTGTCTGGGGAGGGTTCTTAATTCAGTTTGTCATGAGTCACTTTAATTACATCATGACCACACTGATGAATGTTCGGGCAGGTAAAGGGTCTTGCAGAGTTTGCCTGATAAATGCTTATTGCAAAGAGCTCATTGCTAGACTGTAAATATTTTTGCTCTGGGGATGAAACTGGGCTTGCAAGATTGCTTGGGAACAAAATGAAAACAATCAGATTTGGCTGATTTTCTGTGAGTGAAAGAAGATTTATTTTTAATTATTGCTGTGTGCGTTTCAGGGGTGGTTTGGGGCTTTGGCTCTGCCTCAGTGTGGTTATAAAAGAAGAAAAGAAGGAATGGTCATGTCCAGCCCTTGCTGTGGGCAGGGATTGTGTGGGGCAGTGGTGTGGATGGGGAGAGAGGATGCAGAGCCCCAAATCTGAAGGGGAGCAGGGAGTGAAAGGGCAGAAGGGGTCTGGTGAGGTGTCTGGGGGTTTGGGGAAAGAGGGAGGCATGGGGGGTTTATCTGAGATTTGTGGATGCAGTGATGGTGAGGAAGGAGAAGAAGGGTGGCAGGAGTGAAAATGGCTCTCACTCACCCCAGGGTTTGGGGTGTTTGTTCCACACACGGCTGAGCCAACAGAAACATCTTCTAATTATCCCTGGGTCCTGCTGTAATTAACAGTGCTGGGGGAGCCATATGAGGGCACAAGGACACTGCACCTCGGTGACAGTGGGCAGGCAGCCACCCCCCCACAGCCAGGGAGTCATTAAATCCAAAATCCAAGAGCACAAGTGCCTTTTGCAGTGTGTGACAGTTCTGTGCCCCCACTGCCATGGGAGCAGAGTCATTTCTGGTCTCAGTTGGCTGCTAAAGCCCCAGAGTCTGCTGAAAGCTTAGGAAGGGCTGGTCAAAACACAGATCCTTCAAGCAAGCTTTCTGTTTTCCCTTCTGTTGATGTTTATACTGGTTGCTATTCTCACTCTGAACTCTTTGACACAACTTTTGCCTTCTTTGGCTGTGTTTTAGGCTGCTTTTCTTTCTCTCTTTTTTTAATTTTTTTTCTTTTGAACAGATGAGGGCTCCAGCATTGAGGACACAGACTTCAACTGGGATGAGTTCCTGGAGGAGACAGGAGCCAATGCTGCTCCCCACACCTCCTTCAAACACGTACGTGCTTCCTCTGAGCCTTGTGGGTGCTGTACACATTCCCTGTTCTGATTTTCAGGGGAATCTTACCCATTTTGGGGAGAAATTGTTCCTCCACACATGTGACAACCTGAGTGGAAATATCCCCCAGCCAGGTGACCTTAGTGTGTTTGCAGTCACAGATTGGAGTTCTGTTTCTGTGCCACTCCCTTATCCTCTGCCTTTCCATCAGATTTTCCATTGTTGAGGGCTTGTGTTGCTCTCCTTTTGCTTATAATGCACTCATTTTTTTTCACTTCACCTATTTCCCCCTCTGCTTTCATTGTTGTCCATACCAACCTGTAGAGATAAATCTCTCAAGGGTGTCTTATCTCCCCAAAGCTCCTTTTAATGCTGATTTACTGACTGCCAGAGTCACTCAGCTCTGGAGTTCAGTGTGGCTCATGGGGAACCATCTCAGCCTCCTGCCTGAAGATGCTGTCTCAGAAGGGTGGGAAGCAGGGCCTTGGGCAGGTGGGGCTTTTCCTGGGTGAACATGGAGCATGCAGAGAGCAGGGGTAGTGACAGGTCTGTGCTCTGCTCTGTGGTAGCACAGGCAGCATTTGAAGGCACCTCTGGAGATCCATCTTTGTCTCCAGGTGATTTTATGGCTTGTTTTGTAGGTTTGCCCTACAAAACTGCAGGGATGAAAACCCTCTCTTTTATCTAGATCTACAAAACCAGTACAGTCCTCCATTCCCTATTTTGCTTTCATTTTAATGACAGTTAACTCAGAATATTGCAGGGTGAAGGACCATAATTCTCTATACTGGAGATGGCAGGGCAATGCTTTTTGTGGAGTTTATTCTTGATGCAGCAGCTGTTTGGAGAGAGCATCTTGTCCCAGATTTCTGCTCCAGGCTCAAACCAGAAAGTTTTGTTCTTCATGAAGCCCTCAAGGATGTGTTCAGTTGTGTGGAGATGCCCAGCTGATCCTGCTGACTGCAGTGTCACAGCACCTCAATCTTGGGAATGTCAGTGTGGGACAAATTGGTGCTGGGGACTGCATCACAATCCTCAAAATCTGGCCAAAATCCTGAAAGCTGTCAGAGGAGATTGTGTTATCTGTCTGTCTGATTCTGCTCTTGATGTGATTTCCAGTCACAAGTCTCTTCCAGAGTACCTTGTTGGGGTTATGGTGAGCACAGGGGGAAAACCAACAAATAAATCCCTCTCTGCAGGCATCAGGCTCAGGTGCTTTGAGCTGCAGCTGCCAGTCTGTACTGGGAGGAGGCCAGGAGATCCAATTTGTACTGGGACATGGGCCAGTCTGTACCCTGGGTTATTTATGAGGGCTCTGAGCTGAGATCCTTTCGTGGCACTGAGTAAAGCAGTGCATGTCCCAGCCCACCTGCAGTGCCAGACCATCTCCAAAGGTCCCTCTCAGCTCTTCTGTGACTCTGGGCATTGATTCTGCTGGAAGTGCCCACACAAGAAAGGCACATGGAGTGCAAATGATAAATGGGTTTGGCTGGGCAGCCCTGGGGTCAGAAGCTGGAGCTGGATCAGTGAGGGATTGCTGCTGATGGGCCAGAGAAGTGTTTTCTCAGCAGCTTGGCATCCCCACGTCTGTGAAATCCTCAGCTGACCAAGCAGACCGTGTTATGTTTATCTTTGTGAGTAAAAGAGTAATTTTAAACTGCCATCTCAATTGGAGGACAATCAGACAAGCTCATCTAGATTAATAATCCCTCTGGATTCAGTTGCTGATAAGGTTTTAAGAAATCTGTAACAACCTGTCCTTAAACATCTCTTAAGGAGTGACAGGCTACATTTTGGGTGTTTTTGTGAAGACAAGGCTGGCACCTGACCACTGCACTGGCATCCACCTCTTCTTTACCAACAACAGCTAGAAGCATCCCACTGCTCCTTGGAGCACAGGTTGTGCTGCAGCAGGCCCTGGTGTTTATCAGCAGTGTCCCAAAAGAGATGCACGATCATCTCCAGTGTCCTAAGGTGACCTGTCACTGCTGAGATAAATGGAAGTGACACCTCCATCAGATGGCAGGACAGTGACCCAGACAATTGACTTCTTTCAGTGACAGGTCACACCTCAGTTTCTAGGGTGCTGGGAGGGGGAATTGGTTGAGGCTTGAGCTGCTGAGGATGGGTGCAGTGGAAATTCTCTCTTCAGTCTGCCTCGTGCAGCATTCAGCCCTTGGTGCTTGTCAAGCCTCTCGAGGTGCTTCAGTGTTGTTGTGTGACTAATGATTGTAGTTGGGCTTAACTCCTAGAGGTGCTTCATCCCTGCCTTTCTGTGTGCTGTGGTTTGCCTGGTGGAGCTGTGCAGTGGGAAGTGAAACTTCACCTGAGCTGTGCTGGCTGAATCCAAGGCTTTAGTGACATTTAGGGGTTGAAGAGGAGTGCCAGTCCTCTCTTGGATGTGGTGCAGCTCAAGGTACCACTCCTGCACTTTGGAACATGAGCCAGTGAAGCAGGAATGGAACTGCCCAGACAGATGGAGAAGGAGGTGGTTGGATTAAGAAGCACAATCAGCTCATGTCCTATCCCAGGGCTGCTCTGCAAGGGCAGCATTTCCAGGGGAGGCAAGGGGGGTTTCCCTGCAAAGCACACAAGGTGACACCACGCCTCTCTCATTTTGCAAGGTTGAAATCAGCCTCCAAAGCAGTTTCCAGCCAGGGATGAAGCTGGAAGTGGCCAACAAGAGCAACCCAGACACGTACTGGGTGGCCACCATCATCACCACGTGCGGGCAGCTCCTGCTGCTGCGTTATTGTGGCTACGGGGACGACCGCAGGGCGGATTTCTGGTGCGACGTGATGACAGCAGACCTGCACCCCGTGGGCTGGTGCACGCAGAACAACAAGGTCCTGATGCCTCCAGAGGGTGAGTTCTGCCTGCTTGGGCAGGGTCCTGCTCTGGTGTTGGGCTGTGGGTTCCCCTACACGTTTCTGGTTGGGATGGGATGGGTGCTGCAGGTCCTCGGCTGGTGCTGGTGATGTGGGCAGGGTCGTGTCCCCAAAGGGTTCAGTTTCCAGTCAGCCCCCAGCAAAGGGGTTTTTGTCCTGGTTGGTAACAACAGAAGGCACTTCCATAGGGAGGTGTCTTCTTACTGCTGAACTGTAATGCTGTGATTTTCACTTCAGGGAAAAAACTGTCCTGTTCTTGTAGAAAAGAGGGGCAAAATTCAAGAGTGAGAACAAATGAAAATAAACAATTGGGTGTAATAATTGCTTATTGTAAAAGAAGCTATTTGGGTATAACCAAAATCAGAAGCTGACTTAGCACTCAGAAATGTTTTGCCTTGAAAGTTTAAAACCTTCCAACACCAGACTCTGGCAGCTTTTCATTCCTATGGTAGATCCATGTGATTAAAGATAGCAGAATTTGGTCATTATTGGTTAGGGCATGCCCTGATGGGGAGCTCTTGGGTGTACAAAAGCTGAATGGAAGTGTAGGTTCCTGAGTGGCCCATGTGGAGCAGTTTGTTAATAACACAATTTGATCCCCAGTGTATAAGAATATAAATATATATATATATATATGTAGAAGCTATGTGGATCAACAGAGCAGCTGTGGTGTATCCTTGCTATTACATTGCTCCAAGCAGAGGCATATTGTCAGTGTTGCTGCTAAGCATTCCTGCCATATATCCCATTTATTCTGGATCAAGGGAAGAAGAGATGAGTATTCAGCCTCCAGCTTGTGCATACATTTAAGGAAAGTCTCATTTAAGGGTTCTGCTGCTGAAGTCCTTGTTCTTTTTCTGCTATGTGTGGCCATTGAAAACAGTGCACTTGCCAGTTTTGTGCCACGTGGGAATTCTGGAGGAAGTGTTCCCTGGTTTCCCCCTGAAGTGAGCTGTAGACACAGTCTTTGAATCAAAGCTGACATTCCTGCCTTGCAAATGCCCAACTGTGAGCTAAACTTATCTTTTTGTTCTGGTCTGTGTGTTTTGAATCAACGCAAGATTGATTGCTTAAAAAAAGAAACAGTCTTGAAGATAAATACAGCTGAGAAATCTCTTGGCTTAGTACCAGTAAATCAAGCTGATGTGAGAGGGGTGAGGTATTTTATTTTATTGACCTCTTAAACTACATTTTATTATGTGGATTACAATCAGCATTACCAGGAAGGTGTTCAATGCTAGAGACTAAATCTGAAATGTGAGGGTCAGGGGGGTAAGAGAACTTACTGAATGTCATAATAGAAAATAACAATTCCCTTTTAACCTGAGGCAACTGCTTTTCATGGATCTGTTGGAGTTTGCCCTTTGGGTTGTGGCTTGAGTGACTGCAAGTGTGCAGTGTGCCCTCCATCCCTTCTCTGGTGGGTGCTGTAGCTGTACCCCAGGGTGCTGAATGTGGGCAACTGCCCTGTTAGTTTGGGTTTTTTTGTTGGCTTATTTTTCCCCTCCTACCCACATTTTCAGTGAATAAACTTTGTTGAATATGTCACAGTATAATTTTTAAAAAGAATAAATTAAATGCATGGGTTGTTACTCTAAAAGAGATTTAAGCATTTTAGAGCTTGGCTCATATTTTGGAATGAGGCATCTAAAATGCCCAAGAGGAACTGAGCTTTCAGGATTTACAGACTCATAGGACCTGTGCATTGGTAAAAGAGAAGCTGATGTTCTCAATGAACTCTGTGGAGATTTTCTTAAACCTCTTTAGCATTGCATTTTATTTTGTTGTTAAACCTCTGGGAGAAACAAAAACAGCTTTAAATGGCGTGGACCCAGTTCTGAAGGCATCAGTTCTGCACATCTTGATTACAGTGAGTGTATCTCTTGGCTACACCATGCAAACAGCAGGGCTGGGGCTGGTTGTCTGTCATTAGGCTGTGATTTTAATCAGGAGCTGAAAGCTTTGGTTAAAAAGCAGAGTTGCCAAAATGGACTTGTTTAACAGCCAGAATGACAGCACTGGGACATTGCTTTGTTTCTGCTCACGAGTCAGGTTGGACTGATGGGTGCTCATCTGGTAAATGTGATGCCAGACAAGAATGGCAGAGTGATGGGACAAGGAATTTCATTAGATGGGAGAGAGATGCAACAAAATGGGCTCGTTCAGTTCAGCAGATCAATAGAACTTGATTTAAAGTCCGGCACACACAGAGCTTTTAAGAGGCAGCTGCCAAATAATTGTAGTTTATGATCCACATTGAAGGAAGCTGATTAATTTACAGGCTGCTGCAGGGTTATTTATGGGATGGTGTTAGTTGCATCATGGTGCCTGTGGCCTGGGAGTAAAATGTCAAGTCATGTTCTGTCCTCCTGTGACGTGATGCTGCAGTCACCAGATCAGGAATACCTGAGGTGGCAATAAAATGTCTTGGTTTATGGCAGGGTGTGTGAGTGCACGTGTGCCTGTGAGCTGCACGCTCCAGCCCGCTCCTCCACAGGAAATCAAAGGAGTAAAATTGTAGTTACTTCAAGCTTTGCCATTAATTATATTTTTCTCATTACAAATCGGTGTGTAATTTGAATTGCAAACTCAACTATCCTGGCAGAATAGATCTGTTTACCATTCAAAGCAAAATGAAAATTATTTAAATTAGTTAATATAGAACTCATTTGAATGAATTGGATGTTTATTCATGAACTAGCTGAGGCAAGTGTGAAGCTGTCCTTATGGTCTGTAGCTTTGGCACTGATCAGCTCTAATGTCACGTCCTGGGACAGAGATTTCTTCTTTATTGCATATTAACTGTGGTGTAAGCAGTGGGTAACTACTGCCTGATGTAGCTGAGTGTGAAATTTTCATCCTTCCTGACGAGCCCCTTCAGCAATCGTAATTCATACCAGGAAGGACAACCTGCTTCAGAGTTCACTGGCAGTGGCAGGGCTGTGGTGGTGTGGGAGGCTTTGTTTCCTGCACTGTAAGGGTGGGATGTAAGGTAGATTTTCCATCAGTAAGTTAAAATTTCCCTGCATGGAAACAGGATGAGCATTTATCCCCTCCTGTGTCTTACCCCAAGCACTCTGTTCCTCCTCAAAGTGCAGTTGTTTGTCTCCCATCCTTCATCCCTTGTGCTGCTTCACCCACTGAGCATTAAAAACTTAAGCCTGGCAAAACTTTCCTGAATAGTGAAAGGAAAAGAGGTTTCCTTTATCCTGTTCATTCCATGTGCTGCTTTCCTCTGCTGCTGACAGTCGGGTTGGTGGGCACATCCACCATCGGGCGTGGAGAACCTGACAAGTGTCGTAGCTAAATTATGCATTGTGAAAGAGCAGGGCCGTCCTGTGATTGACACTCAGGGGTTTTTGTACAGATTGCAGATTTACAGCTGAGCTGACAGAGCCCAGTCTCTCCTGGCACTGCTCTAATGCATCCCGGAATGAGCTGAAGACGCCGGATGAGGGGATTGTTCTGTGCACTTGTAATTGCAGCAGTGGCTCTGCTTTAGTGTTATTGACAGATGGAAATTCAAACAGGGCAGATCTGGGAGCTGGGGTCTGCTTGCTGTGCTGACTGCGGGGCTGGAGATGGAGAGAAACACAGCAAGGAGAGGACCAGGTCTATATTTTGATTTTGCCATGGACTGGTGTGGATGGAAAAGCTCTGAACACTGGTTGTACCCTGGGCTGGCTGACCAGGATGATCAATCACACTGGGATTCTGTGTAGGAAAGCAGCTTTTACTTCCCTGTTGCATCAATATAAGGAGGATTAAAGTTCAGAAGTCTGATCCTGGGGTGAAATAACCTTCTTTTTCATGGTGCTGAGCTTTATAAAGTTTAATCATCAAATACACCATTAGGAGGGGTAGATTTAAAGCTTTTTGCTGCCCCAGGTTTTCTGTGAAGGCAAACAATATCATTTGGCCACTGTTTGGGAAGGATTTTCAAGTTTCTCTGAGATGAGATTGACTCCTATCCCGGGTGGAGGCCAAAGGAGGGAAATTTCACTGTGATTCCAAGTGCTGGGTCAGATTCTGACCAGGATATGGTTGAAAAGGGAGCTAGAACTTGAGCCACAGCATACTGGGTTGCCTTTAAATGACAACTTAGTGCTGTTTTTAATTGGTTTGTTTTATATATTATCATATGAATCTATCACAGAGCAAAATCCTGCTCTTTGAGGTCACTGGTGTAAAGGAGGAGAGAAGTGGATCTGGTTGGCCTTGTTAAAATTTACAGCATGATGATTCTGAGTGGATTCTGAATGGCCAGAGGATGTTCTGCTGTGCTGCAGGTGTGGGTTTGGTGTCACTCAAGGCACACAGAAGGCTTTTTTGGGGTCACAGCTCGGGGTGGTGGTGATGTTGCCCATACCCTTGGCTTTCAGCATCACTGTTGGAGCTCCCTTGCTGAATGCAAAGTTTGTCCATGGGTTCTTAGAAAAGTACACAGAGAACAGAGATAATGTTTGTGACAATGGATGAGGCTGTTCAGAGAATCCCTTTCAGAAAATACAATCATGGATATTGTGGGGAGTTTTTTTGGTGGTTTGTTTTTGTTTTTGGTGGGGTTTTTTGGGGGGTTGGTTGGTTTTTTGTTGTTTCTTTTTTTTTTTTTTTGTTTCGTTTTTTGGGTTTTTTGTGTGTGTGTTTGTTTGGGGGGTTTCTTTTGTGTGTTTTGTGTTGTTTTTGTTGGTTTTTTGTCATTTGGTTTTGTTAATTTTTTAAAAATTTTATTTTTTTTTTTAATGGTGGCATCTTTCCCCTGGTAATCTCATCTCAAAGGAAGTAAAAATCAAACTGTGCCTGCAGGTCTGATTACAGCACAGGCAGAGGGATCAGATGAGCAGGGTGGACTTCTCCTTCTGCTTTTTTCCTGGTATGGAGAGCAGATCTGGCCCCAGTTTAGCTTTTTCACCTGAAATATTACTTCCTAAGAGCTTGAGGCTGCAGAAAATAAGTAGGCATTCACTGAGCTTATGCTGTTTTACATCAGCTAAGAATTGGGCCCTCGAGCCAAGTAAAATGAAACTCGGAAATCTTCTTTGGCAGGTTGCACTGTCAAAGCCTGTGGATGTTTCTAAAGCAGTATACAGGGCTGTTTTTTAAATCTCTGCCCGATCTTTATCCTGTTATTCCATCAAAACTGAGTTTAGACTAACCTAATGTAAATAGATGGCAGGATTGCTTTAGTTTAAATGCTGCAAATGACTCTTAGTACAGTGTTTTATGTGTGCTTTTCAAGTCAGGTTTAGCAGACTATTAATTATGCAGGGATGACGTTAGCATAAATAACTAGTCAGCAAATAAATGTCAATTAAATATTCTATTAGCATAGTAGGCAGCTTTATGCATTGGCATAGAACATTTAGCAGATTATACTTAATGAGCATATAAAAAAATAGCTTTTTTTTCCCTTAGCTCTCCCGATGACGACAAAGGGGAGGAGAGGAGGTAAAAATGCTGGCTTTGGCTTAAATTTGCTGTAGTAGGAATCAAGTCAGTTGACTCTGGTGTATCTTGGGAGTTTCCAGGAGCTGGAATTCACTGGAGCATGTCCTGGCTTGGCATTTTCCCCCAGCCCCTCATAGCCCTTTGCAGACTTGCTCCTGAGAAAAACATATTTTCACTACAGCACCCTCAGTAGTTTTTCCTTCCCTTCCTTGGCGTGACTCAGATCCCTCAGCTGGGATGTGAAAATTCAAGAGTCTGCCCGTGGCTTGTGTGGCATCAGGATAATTTTGTCTTGATAGGGAAAATGGTCTTTTCACTGCAGTGTGAAACTGCAAATCTTCTGCATGTGCTACTGGCTTTAGTTACTTTCAAAAGACTTGGTATTGCCAAGTGAGGCCCTTTTGGGGTAAACTGAGCATTACAGGCCCCCACGTGTCTTTTGGGAATGTAATTAATTAATTGTTGAGCTACTGAGTAAGTGTGGCACAGCCTGGCCACTGGGTGAGGCTTTGCAAGAAGTTTGAGTTGTAGACTTTATCAAATGCAGAGGGTTTTGATCATCTCCAGGTCTGCTGTGCTTGGGGTCAGCATTTTCTGGTTTGATTTTCCTTTTTAATACAATTTTTCAGGTCCAGAGGCATAACTGCAGAGAGCCTTGCAGGGATGAGATGCTGGCAGGAGGATTAGATGGATTAAATAATCTATCCTGATGTTTCAATTTTGAAACTCAGACAAGAAAACCCTTCCTGAGTGGGAAATGCAAGGTGGGCACTGCTGTGGCTCTGGCTGGGACTGCTGTGAGTGATGGAGAAAATCGAGGGGAAAACAATGTTTGGTTAAACACAGGTCTTTTTGTTCAAATTTTTTTGGGAGTACAGTAAAGGTGATCTTCAGGAATGCACACAAGATCCCAGCCTTGGCTCTGCAGGGCCCCCATGGCTCAGGTACATGGCCTTGGGGCACTCTCAGCTCTCTGCTAAGGGCAGAGTTTTCCCTGAGGCCAAGTCTCAGCAGCTGGGGTCACTCTTTGTGCTCCTCTTGAGTATCTGGTGCAACTGGCTTAGAAAAATTCCTTTTTACCCTTCATGAAACCATAAATTCAGAGCCTCTGCTTTGTACTCACCACTACTTTCTGTTGAGGAAAAGTCAGTATTTTTCCACTCAAAAACATCAGGATGGCTGTCCTTGGGGTTAAACACCCAAAAAACTCCCTGTCTGTGCTTGAGTATGTGGTGGAACTGGCTTAGAAAAATTCCTTTTTACCCTTCATGAAACCATAAATTCAGAGCCTCTGCTTTGTACTCCCCACTACTTTCTGTTGAGGAAAAGTCAGTGTTTTTCCCCTCAAAAACATCAGGATGGCTGTCCTGGGGTTAAACACCCAAAAAACTCCCTGTCTGTGCTTGAGTATGTGGTGGAACTGGCTTAGAAAAATTCCTTTTTACTCTTCATGAAACGATAAATTCAGAGCCTCTGCTTTGTACTCCCCACTACTTTCTGTTGAGGAAAAGTCAGTGTTTTTCCCCTCAAAAACATCAGGATGGCTGTCCTGGGGTTAAACACCCAAAAAATTCACTCTCTCTGCTTCTCTTGAGTATGTGGGGGAACTGTCTTAGAAAAATTCCTTTTTACTCTTCATGAAACCATAAATTCAGAGCCTCTGCTTTGTACTCACCACTACTTTCTGTTGAGGAAAAGTCAGTATTTTTCCACTCAAAAACATCAGGATGGCTATCCTGGGGTTAAAGACCCAAAAACTGTCTTGAGTTGCAGCAGAAGTGGGTGCTGGTCCCTCCTTGCCCTTTTGCCTGGGTTAAACTTTGTCTCAGGAGGTTTTGGCCTCTCTTTGTGCGTTCTTGAGACTCCTCGATGCCCCACGAGATGCTCTTGTGCCTGGGGATCCCAGCCCTTGCTGAGGATCAGGCATTTGAAAAAATAAACCATGCAAGATTGTTTTGTTTTCCAGTGAAAAACAGAAAGCAGAGAGCTTGCACATCAGGCAGGCTCTGTTTATTAAAAGCAAGAAGAGAAACAGTTTCACTTTTATCAAAACCTAATTTTCCAGCAAGAAGCCGTTTCAGCAGAAACATGCCCAGCCAGCCTAGTTTCCAGGGACAACGACATCTGCCTGTATTTATATTTATTTATGCTCACAAACAAATGGAGCAAGGGAAAGAGGAGCCTGACCAGTGGTCCAGCGAGGCAGGGATGTGTGCAGTGACTGTGAGCACCAAAACTGCTCAGGACCCTGCAGTGCCTGTTCAGCATCTGTGTGTGGGTGCTTTTTTATCACAGAACCCAAGAATTTGGGTTGGAGGGGATCTTGGTGATCATCTCATTCTCCCCCTGCCATGGGCAGGGACACCTTCCACAGAGCAGAGTATTGCTAAGGATAATTTGGAAAAATCAGATTTGGCCTACACCTAGATCAGGTATCAGTGCAAATCCTTAGAGGCTTCACAGTTTCACTGATGCAGTTGACCCTTAATGCAAATCCTGGATTTTTTTTCAGATTTCTGGGTGGAAAATACTTCTCATCCATAACTATGGCCTGTCCTCATTCCTATACTGGACTGAGCCATGCAGTCAGCAAACCTTGTAAAAAATATTAGTTAGTTTTACAGCTAACACTGAGGATAATGCAGCACTGTTTACTCTAGTGTGTTATTAACCCAGCTCGGAGCATGGGTTTAATCTGGAGCTTGGCTGGCAGCCAAGGAAGGGTTCAAGAAATGGTTCTCCAATGGATGAGGTTTGAAAGCCAATGACTCAGACATGGCCCCACTGAAATGAATCCACTCTCTGCTGCTTTTCCCTCGCTTGGGTGGACTCCCTGTTCTCATTTTTATCTCCATGTGCTGCTGCCTTCCTCCATAAAGGAGTGATTCCATTCCCAGGGCAGCTGGATGGTTTGAGCATCACAAAGGGTCCCTTTTGGGTGGTGCAGGGAAGGCTGCACCATGAATCCTGTTTTGATTAAAGAAGCAGCACCTTGTGTACAAGCAACAGCAGAGCTGAGGATCAGGGATATTGCCATGAAAACTGAAAGCCTAATCCTTTTATAAACAGTCTGGAGGGGGGAGAAAGAAAAGCAGTCATTTTCGGGGACTTTGACAAGTTATAAATATATCCTGAGTGAAACCAATAGTGTGGAGCTTTATGAAAGATTTAATGAATGAATATTTCATGCCCACATGGTGCTTCTTCTGTAAAGTGTGCTGTTGGTAAAAAGCAATAAACAAAGAACCTCCTTCAGGGTTTGTTTGGGCTTTTAAATTAAACTAATTTAATCAACTTTTTCAGTCAAGCTTGGTATTAGTTCATTTCTGTACACAGCACTGTACTCGGGTCTGTTTGTTTTCTCCTGATACCTGTTCCGCTGTTTGGAAGGTGCCTGAATATCTGAGACTGATTCATTACATTTTGCCCTTATGGTGCATCTGGGTTTCCAAGGCAGAGAGCACAATCCTGACTTTTTCCTTTCCCTAAATCCTGAGGAGCCATCCATCCTCAACCATCACAGCTGGAGGTGCTACAGGACTCCAGCTGAGGTCATTATGCAGCAGGAAAATCACTTGAGCTTGCTGGTCATTTCTGATTGTAAGCAAGCAGGATTTTTTGGAGTTTTGGAAGCCTTCAGCACCCAGTTTGTTGCTGCTTGATGGACTAGAACTAGCCCAAAGTGCTCTGGAGCCTGGCCCCATGTGGCCAGTGAGGCTTGGACACTTCTGGGTATCACAGATTTATGCAGGGAGATGGAAATTCTCTTCAAGCTCAGGTTCCTGGCAAGGTCAGGGCTTGGCTGTGCTAGTGAAATTTCTTTATGGTTGGCAGTCATGAGGAGATCAGGGTATGTGTTAGCTCTGTGTTCCATGTCTTTTGCAATAATATCTAAAAAATCCTTGGGGATTTCTGCTTGGGAACAGCAGGACTGAAGCCAGTTGATGTTTTCACAGCTGGACCAGCAAGTGAAAAGCAAATGAGGCACAGTAGGGAGATAAAAGCCAGCCTGATTAGAAGGGCAGAGTTAACTTTGGGAAGACATCAGCATGATGAGCTGGGAATCCTCTCAACCCCACACCTTGCATGGAGTGGTGGGGTTGGTTTTGCATGGAATGAGGCATTTCTCAGCTGCTTTGCCATAAGAAGGAGCAAAAGTGCTTNTTTTTTTTTTTCTCCCTGTGGAACCAGTTGATTTTGTAGTGGGCAACTTTGGGAACTGAAATTTATCCCTCTTGGCTGGATGGAGTATGACCCCATGAGGTTTCTGCTACATATGAGCAAGGTTTTTAGTTAGAAGAGAGGTTGTATTAGAAACTGAGGGAGTTTTGCTTGTCCAAACCCACAGAGATCTAAGTTCCTTTTTTTTTGGTGGTGTTGTTAGGCAATGTGTGAGATTCTGTCTCTACAGATCAAGGCTCAAGCCCCTTGGACAGCAAAAGCATTAAACTCCAGCAAATATTGATGCAGCAGAAGTCCTTGTGAGTGATGCTGAGCTGCAGCAGCTGATTCATCCAGCCCAAAATGTTGGCAGAACCAGTTTCTGCAGCAGCTCCTGGCCTCCTGCAAGGAAATCTCATTTCAGTGGGACTCAGGCTCTGTTCAGGATGCTTGGAGCACACGAGGTGAGCAGCTGAGACCCCGTGGCTCTGCCTTCTGTTGCTCATGATTCTGGTCACAGCCTGAGCCTCCACCGTGACCAAACCATTGGTTTTGAGTCTGATGTTTAGTGCAGGTTGTGCTGGAGGGACAGAGACAGGGCAGGAGAGGAGTAATTGCAGTGTGAGGCAGAGACTGTGAATGAGGAGCTGCATTTCCAAAGGCTGTGAGCACACACCACACGTTGCTGTGAGATTTCCTGAGATTTCCTCTTTCTTTAGCAGCGGGTGGAACAGGGTGGATTTTTTGATTTTCGGATTTTGAGACCATTTCAGAAAAAACCTCCCTTTGACGATTCTTGCAAGAAACTTCTTCGATCCACTGAATGAAACAGCAAAATCCTCCTCCCAATGCATTTAAGTGCCAAGATGGAAATTATTTCATAATCAGCCTGTGTGACACTCCTTAAAAAAATATGCAAGTTTAAGAACTGCTGGACTTGTTGCTCTGAGTGTAACCAGAGTTTGACATTCAGCTCCTTGGTTCAGACCATGAGAATATGAAACAAAATGCAGAAAAATTGAGAATCTGTTCAATACAGAACAGAAGAATTGCAGCCCCATTTGTAGGCTTGGTGTGTTGTCACTGAGGAGACCACAGTGTCACTATTCAGGCAAACACCACTGACATGTGCACCTTGCCCCTGACTCTGGAGATCTCCACACCTTGAATATCCAGCAGTGAATATCCACAGTTGTTCTTCCACACACCATGCCCTGGGACAGCTGCTCTGAAGCTGTGGAGATAAAAAGCCCAGAAACCACAGAAAAATGGGAGGACTGACCCTGAAAGCATAACAGTGGGTGCAGACCACTCATTTTTGTAATTGTCAATTTAATTAATGTCTGGCTGAATGCAGTTTTTAATAAAATACTCTTTAAAATTATTAGTTTGAGAGATGTTTAAATAGTCATTCTTGATAATTGCATTTAATTTCCCTTCCCCAGTCTCCTTTAATTTTCCCCAGAGGAGTTCTGGAATGGAAATGCCACCTCAACTGTAAGACTAGACTTAGACAGTTAATGATATAATAGGTAAAGCATGGTCAAACTTAATTAATCTCTATTGGAGACATCTGTGGAGATTTAAAAAACCTCTTTGTCTTTGATATTCTAACTTAGACACAGTTTTTGATATTTATATCAGAGGAGAAGATGATTTTTTTGGTGCATTGGATAGGAACTGGGAAGGGTGAGTAGCACAAGGGATTTGATCCAGAGCATGCTGCACTTTTCTGCAGTGGATCTTTTTAGATCAGTTTGAGATTGAATTATGTCTTTTAGTCCTGAGCTGAGGGAGGATTTTCTGAGCTCTTTCAGGCCAAGGACAAACCAACATGTTCAGTGCCTCTTCAGCAGAGCTTTCCTTCAGGAGCACCTCGGATTCGTGAGGAGCAGGCACGGAGTGAATTTGGGAAGCTGCTAGTGGCAGATGCAAGCACCAGCAGGATCCCCAGCCAGCTGTGACTTGCACTTGATTTTTCCTTCATTATGCATGATAATGTGGGCTCCCAGTCACTGTGGAAGGGGCTGGATTCCTGGAGCAGACCATATGCTCCTGGAGCCCGTGGAGGTGGCTGATAATGCAATGTGGAGGTTTAAGGGATGCTCCTTTAAAGCACTTCCCTTATGACAACTAAAAATTGATTCTTCTAACCCAGATACCAAATTCTGGATCAGTTCTGACTCTTCTGTGTGACACTGGAAAACTTTTTGCTCTGAATTCCCAAATAATGTGTTTCCATGTCTCTGTGTGTGTGCTCTCACTTCTGTTTGATTTTGGTCACAGAAGGAATAAAACTCAGACCCACAAATGAGCTTAAGGACATGCTGAAACCCATCCTGATTGATGGTTTATTTTGTGTTGTGAGGCAGAGCATCAACCTCCTGCATTTGTCACTAAAAAAAGCTTTTTTCCTCACACTGTCACTTGGGAATGAAGAAATGAGAGGAAAGCCAGCGTTTTTAGGAGTAAAAACGTAGCTACTTCCTAAAGTGCTGGAGTTGATGTAGAAGTTTAATTCTAAGTTTAATTCTAAGGGAAAACCTTTCCAGATTCAGGAAATCATCCTGCTATGTGTTGTACCAGTTTTACTGAAGAGGCTGTGCCCTGGTGAGTGCAGAACCCAGAGAGGAGGAAATCTCCTGTGCAATTCTCCTGTGCCAAACAACTTTGGGAAGGTCATTGAGGAGTCCCTGCCCATATGAAGCATCTACAGCCTGAATGTTTTGACTGCTGAAGTTACCTCTTCATAGATTCCTGCTTTGCTTTCAGCAGTTCTGCTGTTTCTCTTGACCTTTTCAACCTGGATGTCAGCAGGTGGATTTGTTGGGAAGGCCTCTTCATGTAGAACATAGAAATTTATTTAGAAAGAAACCAAGAACACTTCAGAGGAAGCATTGTATGATGAAGATTTCCATGAATTTGAATGAACCATGGCTCTGCACTAATGGTTGGCTTAGCAGTGAAGGCATCTTGGGTTCACTGGAGCATCTCATCATCTCCAGTCAAAATATCCCAGGTTGATGGAGAATCTAAAGCTTTATAATTCAAAGGAAATTTAGAGCACTGTGGAAAAGCTGCTCCTGTTTCAGGTCCTGTAGCACATTGTTATTCTCATTTCAGACATTGCCTTGCATAATGTTCCACGTTGATCTCCCATTCAGATTTAAACTCTTCAAAGTTTCAGGGGATGTTTTTGATCCTGGGATTTACAGTTCAAGCCCCTTTTCTGTTTCCAAGTGAAGAAAACACATGTTTAGCAAGCTCAAAATGAGCCTTGATGGAGTATTTCTTTGATGGTGTTGTGGTGATGGTTATGAATTTACATTTTGTGCATAGGATGTTGAGCACCTCATGGGGCCTGGCTGTGCTTCAGCTGTACCATTAATTTCGGGAAGGATGCATGATGAATGCTCATCAGGCCCTCCAGGTTCTGATTTGTGGTGCTCACATCACACAGTCGAGAGGCTCCAGAGTGATTAAACAGGATTCAGTCATTAGGAGCTGGCAGTACAAATGTGATTAATTACAGAACGCGCCGTAAATTGTGAAATGAGTTTGAATTTTTTGGGGTTTTTTTGAAAACATATGTTTCTGCTTCATGGGGTGTCAGAAGTTGGAGTCGTGGTGAATGAGGCTTGTTTGCTATTTCCATGATAATTTGGGAGTGTGCTGGGTCATGGGAATGGTTAAATTTCCATTGTTGTCCCAAGTTTTGGGTGTGAGCAATGAGATTTGGGAAGGTCACAGGCTAATCCTTAAATCATGGTGTTTGTACCTCCCTAACTCAAGCACAGTGGCACCAGCCTCCCCTGAGTCCTCACAGAGTTTTCCAACAAAGAATCCCTTTGCCTCTTGCCTCTGGGATGTGTCTTTGTGTTGAGGGTGTCAGGCTGAAACCAGTAATGCTTGCTTTTTACTTTGAAATTGCTGCTGGTGGAAAGAAAAAAGAAATGGAAAAAATTTGGAATTCACTGCCCAGAGTTGTGGCTGCCCCATCCCTGGAAGTGTTCAGGACCAGGCTGGATGGGGCTTGGAGCCACCTTGTCTAGTGGAAGGTGTCCCTGCCCATGGCAGGGGGTTGGAATAAGAGGATCTTTAAGGTCCCTTCCAATCCAAATCATTCTAGGATTCTAAAAAAACTCCCTCAATTTTAAGCATTAACCAAAACTTAGTCCTTTTTTTTTTTTAATTAGTGTTTTTTCTGTTGTGTATTAAACAGCATAATGCACACAGTAAACTACAAGCTTCTCCTCTTTCTGTAAAATACAGGAAATAAAAAAAAAGAAAAACCCCAAATCCCAACCCCAAATCAAAACGTAATTCTTGGACATCAAATCCCTCTATTTGTCTTCTAAGTTTTGATGCTTTTATTTGTAATGGGTATTTGCTGTATACTGTTGCTGCTACCAGGGAAAAAAAAACATAATTGTGCAGTGAACTGGTTTATCCTTTATGTAAGAACATCGTGCTGCTGTAAATTTGTTGGGTTTTACAGAGCTGTCTCCAAAGAATCTCCTTCAGAGAGCGACCACAGGGTTTGGGGATGAGAAAATGCACTTAGTGTGGGGGAAAATTGGAAGGAGTTTGGAGGTGTGAGGTCAGAGCCCTGGGCAGGATATTTATACTGCAGTGACATCCCCGGATGGAGTGGCCCATAAATTTTAGGTGTTGTTATGCCACAAAATCCATTTGGGGCTGGTCTGTGAGATCCCAAAGACACAGGGCATGGAGGTGCCTCCTGTGTCCATTGCCAGGGCAAGCCAAGGGAGGTGTTTGGTGTTCAGGAAATCTCCAGATTTTCTTTCTTCTGCTGTTTGGCATCAGTGGCACCTTGGGTAATGCAATTTTCTGTGACAGACCCCAGTTCATGCCTGGTGTTGGCACAGGTCAGTGCTGCCCAGAAATCCTGATTCAGGCCTGAACCAAGCTGGCTTGCAATAGTTCTGGCTGTGGTTGGGAATTCTGACTTGGAGAGGGATTTATCTAGGAATTTAGCATTTTGCTTTCTAGACTTTTTTTCCTCTTTCTGCATTTCTGGGTTGGAACTAGTGTACAAGGAGCTTTGGACTGCTACAGAAAGTCTTTACCAGGGCTGATGCCTGGGAAAGCAGCACAAATATCCTCCCCTGTGGCTTTCAAAACTTTTAAATTGGGATTTTACAATCTTTGGTACATTTGTCTGTGCATTTTTGTCTACCTGCAGTAGCAAATCTCTTTGCCTGCAAAGATGGCTAAAAACTTTTTTGGTTTTCACCCAGAGGGGCTACAGTTTGGAAGGAAATAACCATGCAAATGCCTGCTAAGTGCAGGGAATCTGGTGTATGTACTTGTGTGTCATATGGGTAAAATCATAACTTCTCATGCAGTCACACTCTGAGCTCTGTGATCTGATTTTGCTTCTGAGCACTTTGCTTAAGATGCTGATTTTCCCTGGATAACAGCACTCTTGCAATTTTATTGTTATTATTTTTTTATCTCTATGGGATAAAAACTGATGCAGAAATTACAATCACAATACCAGTTCCCTCCCTCTTTTCCTGAAAGCTCCCAAACTGCTGATTTGACAAGGCCTTCATTAAGACTCCTGGGTCTGGAGATTGGGAGCTGGAGCCCTGAGTGTTCATGATCCATCTCTTCTGAGCCCTGGGCACGGTGCTTAATGCACACAGAAGGAAAAAATAATCAGGGAATGTGCGTGGAGGCTTGGGGTTAAGTGCCAGGAGCTGCAGAGTTTGGATGCTCATTTTCACAGTGAGCCATCACCCTAATGGACATTGATACTAATGATGGGAGAACCCCTATGGTTATGTGGTGTGTGCAGAGCTTTCAAAATCCAGGCATTGCCTGACTCAGAAATGCCTTTCAGGAACTCTGTGTACTCATCCAAGATCATTTAAGTCAGCCAGTGATGATTTGTTTCTAAGACTGTTGTTGACAACAATGAAATTTAGGTACCTGGTACCTAGAATTGATTGGGGCAGAGAGCAGTGTTATTGCTGTTTTAAGGTGTTTTTACACTCATTTCACCTGGAACCCTAGACTAGGTACCAAAACCCTCCCTTACTATTTTATTGCTGTTTAAAGAGTGTGCAGTTTCTGTTCAGGTAAGAAATTTCAGAGGAGCACAAACCACTCACTCTGGGTGAAACTTTGTAGTTACACCTCAGTTTTTTTCCTAATTTATCACAGAGGTAACTGAGTGTAAATCAGCCAGTTTTTGTCATGTTAGATTCTGTAACAAACAGAATAATCAGCCTTCCTTTATATCTGCAGATACAGGAGAGCAGATAACTGATCTGCTGTCCTAGGCTGCCTTGCTGCTGCTTGTATCCCCAATTGTCTGTTCTGCTTATGCTGGATGTTGAGTTCTGTGCTTTTAAAACTAGATCTGGGAGTGAAGAGGGGGGAGAAGGAATGGTGGTGGAATGTCTGAGGTGGTTTATTAAAAAAAAAAAAGTTTCTCTTCTCCTGTGCTGTGTTGTCTGCAGCACGGACAGCGGGAAAGAGCTCTCCTTTGCTTTTAGTTAGTTTTTTTTCAGCTGAGACAGATGTGGCATTTCTTTTTCTTGGACCTGATCAGCCTGCTCTGTAGTGAAAACCCAGAAAAACATTGTGAGTTCACACATGTGGCCCACCAGGGCCTGGGACATGGCATTTTCCAGAGCAGGAGGGACTGATAAGAGGCTGAGCGAGCTGAGCTACAGCCCATGACAAGAACTTTCTTCTTCTTTCAAAGAATTCACCATTTCTTCAGAACAGTGAGAGGTTCCATTGTTCAAAATTACTCATTTTTCTGTGCTTGTTAATACTTTTGTTGTTAAATAAACAGGTTTTTTTCCACTTTTCTCTAGGGAGGTTTACCTCCTGAACTTGTTGAGGGAGGGGCTACTTGAATTTGCCTTCTAGAAAAGACCACTGCAGAAGTTTCCTCTCAAAACTTGCCCTAAACCAGGACACACACTTAAAAATGGTTGTGTCTAGAAGATATTTTTGCATTGCTTTCCCAATTTTTGGTGGTGTTAATGAGGGTGGGTTTTGGTCCTTAGTCTAGGGGTTCCAGGTGAAATGAGTGTAAAAACACCTTAAAAATAAGTTAATAATCATAGAATCATTTGGGTTGGAAAAGACCTGTAAGATCCTTGAGCCCAACCCTTAACCTAGGATATAAATTCATGGTAAATGCTCTAAACAGTTGAATGCTTCATCCCTAAATTCCAACCTGTTGAGGCTGGATGGCCTCAGGTGAATGAATTGGTTGCATCCCTGCAAGGTGAAGGGTGGGAAGGGATTAATTCCCCTCTCTTGCCATGTCCCAGCTGTGTCTCTCCCCCATTCCCAGATCCCAAGGGAGGGCAGTGCTGTGTCTGGGTGATTCCAGGCTGGGGGTGCTGATCACACTTGGATGAAGCCTTGAAGCAAAGGGATGTGACAAGTGCAAGTGGAGCTGATGGATTTGCTGCTGTTCCTTATCTGCAGTAATCTCAATGCAATTGATAAAGTAACACCACCAAGACAGAGCAGAGTCGCTTCCCATTATCAGCACCCCTCTCCTTTTTATCCCTTTTTAAAAAAGTATTTTAAATACTTCAGTACAAGTCAAATATTGACTTTGACTAAGGGAGGATATTAATCACAGTAGTTATGAGTGGATCATTTACTGCTGGTTGGTACCTGAGGCTGTTGTGCTCAGGAGTCAGGGCAGGACACAGACCTGATCTGGGTTTGTGGCACATTGTGCTGTTGGGATCTGTGAGGCAAATTTACCTTCTGATCTTGGGCAGTTTGCCTTGGAAGCAGAAAGCCACAGCAGTGGGATCTCAGAAGAGTGTGTCTGTATCCATAATGTTGTGTTTGGGGTGAAAACAGCTGATCCTGCTGCCTGGGAGTGCCTCAGTTGTTGGTGGTGACCCTTCTGCCAGGACAGTGTCCTGTTCTGCTTCCTGAGCTGCAGTGAATTAATGGAGGGGATTGTTACAAGATTTCCCATCATTATTAAAAAAAATCAGTCTAATAAACATCCACTCACTCTGTCTGCACACACTGATGGTTTTCTCCCACAGCATCCCACATCCACCTCTTCCACCCATACTTCCTGCAGCTGGGTTGGATTTTGTAGCCAGTGCAAGCTTTCAGAAATGAAAAAGCAACTCCCAAACCACCTGCTGCTTTTTTATTGTTAAAAAGACAGCAGTTAATTAAGGGCTAGAGAAACCCAGGGGGAGTGGTGTGCACGTCTGTGAAGGGCTCAGAGGAGGTTGGGAAGCCAAGTGTCCCATGGACAGGGAGGCAGCTTTTTGCACATGAACTTGCTTGTTTTGACCCAGAGCATATAAATAGATAATTTCTGGAAACCCTGAATGGCAACAGGAAGGGTAAAAGTCACATTGGACTAAAATTCAGTGTAGTTGGATAGAAGAAGCTGTAAGGGAGTTGTTCAGGTGAGAACCTAGAGTGTGTGTTCATGCCTTTATCTGGGTTTTTTTTTTCCTCTCTGCTTTTTCTCATCAAGGAGTGCTTCTTCATGCAGAGTTGGGCATGCAAGGATTAAAGTCTGTGTTTTGGCCCTTTCTTGGGTGAAGACCATAGAAATTGCAATGTAATCTTCTCTTAGAAATGAGATCTGGGTGGTTTGCATAGCCTGAAAAAACAGAGGGCACCAAATATCTTGAAGAAAATTTAAAAAACATGCAGAATATTGTTACTGAATTAGGTAGCTCACATGTGCTAAACATGAAGTTTGTACTTAATTAGTTTTATTTTTTAAAAAGTGAGGTGATTAAGAGCAAGCAGATAAATCAACAGTTTAAAGGATCATATACTCAGAGAATTCAAGAGCTACAAATTCTCCTACAGACATCACACTTCCTTCCAGCACCTCTTCATTGCCTGATGTAAATTCACATGAATGGGACCACAGAGTAGTGCTGGTCCAGAAGTGTCTTCTGGGCACCTGCATTCTTTGATGGACAATTGCTTATAACTTCTGGTTTTCATGAAAATCCTCACTATATAGTATTTTTCTTGAACACTTTATTTAAGACAGGTGTATAGAAGGCAATGCCTGGGCTCTGAAGTTGGGGTCTCATGATATTTGTGGCTGCACCACAAGGAAATCAGATCAACAGCTTTTGATTGACTTTCTTTTCTTTTCTGGACTGAATTTGCATTATTTTGTGATCCCAGTTCAAACCACAGAACTCTGCTGCTGTGAGAACAGAAGACTGTTTGAAGTTTTAAGTAAGAAATTTGTTTGAAGATGTCTTTAGCCCCATTTGGCTTTTTTTCAGGGAGCCCACAAAAGAATTCAAAGCAAACAATAATTTTTATTTAAAAAATGCTATTAAAGCACTAAGTAATTTTTTTAATGTTGATTTTACTTGATTTATTTTGGAAATTCTTGGTAGGGGATCTGGCTTTCTAGGGTATACAGTGGAGTGTGTTCCCAGCCCTGAAGTCTTGTGGAGGGTTCAGAAACAGCCTGAGCCTTTTGATTGGGGACAGCACTCAACCCCCATCCTGTTTTCACATCCAGTCTGGTTCACAAGGATGTAAATAGTTCAGCAAGATGAATGGAAATGTGGGGATTCAACCGTTTCCTGTCAAAATGCTGTTTTATCAAAATGGAAATATTTTGTGAGAACATGTCAGTTTTGACAAATTGTTTTGATGGGTGAAGTCTAAACAAATTGTTTTAGCATTCTATGTTATTTTGATATAAAGACATCCCATTTCAACTCCATCATTTAGACCTTTATAACATAGTTACAACATTTATATGTTAATATTTTTGTAACTTATAAACACTGCATCGAATGTGTGACAACTTTAAAATTAAAAAAAATGTCAATATTGTAAGCTTTCTATAGTTTTGCAAGATGCTGTTTCACTTTTAAAAAAACTGCATATCTTGTCACAGAGTCACAGAATGGTTTAGGTTTGGAAAGGACCTTAAAGATCAATTTTTTCCACCTCCCTGCCATGGGCAGGGACACTTTCCACTGGAGTTTGGATGCTCCAAGGCCTGTCCAGCCTTAGTTTTCCTGGCTGGGTGACCTAGCAGATCTCCACTATAATGTCACCCATCCCTGCTGGATGGAGTGCCTGGAATTCCCTTGTGTCACCCTTCAGGTGCTCTCCTGCTGATCTGTGATCTTCTCTCCAGGCTTTGGGCATTTCTAGCTTCACTTTAGTGTATCTTAAACGTATATCTGATTTTTTTATCTAATATATATATATGTATATCTAATTTGTATGTCTGTATTAAATTTTGAACATCCTGAATAATTTCTTTAGAAAACTAACCTTTTAATAAGATCTTGGTATTTTAGTGTATTTCTAAATAAATATTGGAGGGAGAAGAGTTGCCTGGGTCCTGGCCAGCTATAATTCCCCTTGTTAACTATTTTTGTTCATTCAAGCCCTAGGAAAGAGTTAATTTTTTAATGATAAAAATAGTTTCCACACTGAGAGTGTTGTCACTTAGCAGATTAATCTGAAAGATCTTAAACCATTTTATAAAGCTGTTTAAGATGCTGTTCTTCACATGTGAGAAAATTAAAACTCTGCTGTTTAGAGGTTGATGGGTTCCAGGGGGGATTCTCCAGCAGAGGTGTCGACAGGTTGCTGGTGAGCCTGGGTTATTAAAAAAAAGAAACCCAACATGAGGAGTGTTTTGTTGTTTTTTGGTTGGGTTTTTTTTTTAGATGTGGACAAAAATGAGCATAATTTGATATTATTGCTTGTTGGGCACATGTATCCATGGGGCAAGCTGAGGTGTTTCCAAGGAGTATCTTATTTTTAGGTGTTGTATGCCTGTAAGTTATTTATGCTGCCATTCCTTTATTTTACCAAATGTAGCAGTTCAGATCCCTGAGTCTTGTTCTTGCCAATCAAGTGGGTGCCTTGGGGGGAAAAAACAGTCATCAAAAGTAAAAAATACCAACCATGTTCTTCCCATTGTCTTGTCAGTCTTTCAGATTTCAAGGTTTTTTCCTGCACTTTGCAGTGTCCCGTTCTTGAAAAAAAAAAAAAAAAAGGGAAATGAGAATTTCCATGTAAAGCCATGACCTGAGAGGAGTGCCTCTCAGCAAAACAAGAACTACTAGAAAACTAGATAAAATCCCAAGAGTTGCTAATGTGATAATAGTATCTCATATTCATTGAATGGAGTGCCTGTGCCTCACTGCTGTCATGGGACTGTGAATGTGCTTTTAATCTCTTATTTCTCCAGAGAGGCAGATAAATCTGAGCCCATTATGTGCTGAGGCTGAGGCAGGGCACAGAGATTTACAGGGTTGCAGGGAATGAAGCTGCTGTCCTGGATCTTGGGGATGTTCAGGGGGGTTGGAGGGGATGGGGTGTGCATTGCTCCAGCATTTCCAGATGCTCTTGCCATGGTTTTCATGGTCAGCACTCACAGAGCAAGGGGAAAGGGCTGGGTTTGAGCAGCTGATGGGGAAATCCTGGTGGTAAATCCTGATGGTAAATACTGATGTTAAATACTGATGTTCAATACTGATGGTAAATCCTGACGATTCTTTGCACATCAGCCAGGTCCAGCTGCAGCCTGGAGTCTCAAGAACAATTTAGGAAGATGAGACTAACAAGTAAAAGTGAGGAAATGGTAGTGGGTCAGAAGGAGAGAGAGGAATGAGAGTCAGAGATGTTGTGGGCAAGGGGAATTGAGTAGAGAAAAGTGGGAAGAATTTGAGGGATATTGGATGTGATCCATTTTTGGTGGAGTTCAGGTCTCTGGAAGGGGCACTCAGTTTTACAACCTGAGTCTTAATGTTAAAAAAATCCTTTTTCTTTCTCACTTAAGAAATTGCTGTAATGTTTGCCAGACTAGAAGGTGATCTCTGAACTATTTTTTTTTTTCATGGAAGGAGGCAATGAGCTGCAAGGACCTGGTTTTTATTTCTCCAGGTGTGGATAATTTCACTGGGGTCTGTTGGGGGTGGCTCAAACTTCTCCAGCCCCATCACTGAGTCTGGGAACTCCATCCCTACAGCTGCACCTCAGGAATTGAGGGAAATGTGGGATCTTTCTGAGGTGGTCTGGATTGGTGGATTTTCCTCTGTGTGCTCTTAGTCCTGAAGGAACTCAAATCTGCAGCACAGCTACAGGGGAAGTTCACAGGGCTCCTCTGGGAAAATGGATCTGTTGAGAGGTGAAGAAGGCATGGCTGGCTGAAGCCCATGGACCCCTCCTGACTCACTGAATTTATTTAAGGCAGGGAAAAATGCTTTGAAAACAGGAATATTAGTGGAGTTTAGGTCACCACGGAGCAGGATTCTTTATCCTGGCCACCTTCCCTTCCCACCAGCTGGCCAGCCAGCTACAAAAAAAAAAAAAAAAAAAAAAAGCAGAGTTCTCCCAGGCTGTCCAGCAATAGGAGGGGTTCAGTAAAGCCTTTTCCTGTAGCTAATGAGGGAAAATGAGAAACAGTGATTGAAAGTTCACTGCTTCAGTCCCCAGATGCTGAGTCTGATATTCCAGAGGAGCACCAGCACTTCTGGAGAGGGATGCTCAGGTTGGGCAGCCATGCATTGCACTGACAGCTATTCTCATTTAACCAGCAGATTTTCCTAGTTTGAATATATTTGTTTAACATTTTGCTTGGTCCTCAAAGGCGTTTGCAGATATCGTGATCATTCAGATTCACTTCATTACTACTAAGAATTAATATTTGCACTGTGGTGACTTGTACTGTAAAACTAAGAAGGCTGATTGTGCTCTGTAGGCACAGAGGAGGGTACAAATCCCTGTTTCTACAAATTCCAGTGCAATTTATTGCCTCTCATGAGTTTTCAGAGTCATTTTATCTGTGCCACAAAAGCAGAACAAAATAAAGGAAAACCCTAGAAATTAGATTAGTATGGCAAGGGTGGCTCTGAAACCACATAGAAACTGAGAGTAGCACAGGGTTTTTTTTCAGCTGAGCCTGTTTAAGTTGAAAACAGAGGTCACCTTGGGACTTCTGGACTTTGGGAACCTCTAATCCAGATCTGAGTGTGGAGAGAGGCATCAGCTTATTTAGATGTCAAACTGTGAGGTACAAGTCTTTTAAAAGGGACAGGGGATTTTATTTTCTCTCTCTGAAAGGCTCTGGGAGGGAGACTGACAGACTGCCAGATCTGTGATCAGGCACTGTTATGACATCTCCAGTTGGGCATCTGGAAGTGGAAGCCCCTGAAATCTGTTAATCTGTTGTCAACTTTGAAAATCCTATTCTCCCCCCATCTCCCCCCTCCCTACAGTCCTGCCAGCTTTGAAAGTTCAAACTGTGTGCTTTTTATCACATTTGTCATTCCTTGGTAGTGAGGCTCTGGCTTTCAGAAATTTGGCTGACAACTTTATGGGAATGAGCCAAAATCGAGTTCAACTTCCACCTTTCTGTGCTGCACCCAGAGCTGTTCTCAGGGAGGGGCAGAAGTCTGAGCTAGAGGAACTCCAGCCTCATTTATTACCACAATTATTATCTTTTCCCTGATGCCAGAATTCAGCTTATTTTTTTTATCCTGAGGTAGGTGGACAGGAACTGATGAGGTGTACACAGCCAGGAGTGTTAAGACAGAAAGTGTCATATCTAAACCATTTCTTCTCAGGCTGTTCCTTCATCTTAAATAATGCAAAGGTCATAAATCTTCTGGAAATCCTGCAAAAGCAGTGCTGCAAAAGACTTAGAGTGGTTCCAGGCAAGTTCAAACACTATTTTATGGAGGCTCAAGTCCAGCAGTGCAAGGTTTGATAATTTTAAATACATTTAAATTCACATTTAAAGTAATTTAGATACCTAAACTATTTATAGCTCAAGATGGGAGAACTGGCTTTTGGGTAAGGTGCAGAGCTCAGAAATGAGGCTGAGGTGAGGTGCACTGGGCATGGATTGTGACTTTATCATGCCCAATTCTGTGGATTACCATGGGATAATGGTTCTTAAATGACATATTTAGGTGTTTATTTGCAGGAAATGTTTAAATTTTCAAATGCTTATGATTTTTCCCTTCTGTAGGTGTTTCTAAGTTAGCGACACAACTGCTCTCCTGATGATTCTCTCACATATAAGTAAGATTATTTTGGGGAGAAAACAAAGTTTCAGATCTAATTTAATTCTCACTTACAGGAAGATGGAATTAAAATCTAATTTTTGGATTTCTGATTGCAGCTGCACAGTGCATTTGAAGAGGCATCTCTTTCTCTGAAGATTTGCTGAATTACTGCCTTTATGTGTCCACTGATTTTAACCAGAACTGACTTGGAATGTAAATCTTAGAGGCAAAATTTTATATATATTTCAGTTCAAATGTCATAAAACTGCATACATGTCCTAAAGTAACTGGTTCACAGTGTTTACCTCAGAAATTACTGGTTTTTTTCTAAATGAAACAGAAGTTCCTGATAAAGCAAAGACTTTAAGTCTGTCTTCTTGCTAGCGTATTGATTCAGCAGTTGATATACGATGTTCTCAGGGTTGATTTTTTAGTTTGTTGGAAAAGCACCTGGAGTTTCTGGTCTCCTGTCAAGGAATTGAAAGTTTATACAGCTTCTTTTTTCCCAGAGGTCATTAGTGAACATACAAAGAGACTTTATAAATCACATCTGAGCCCAGGGATAAGCAGGAAACGAGTGGTTACACAGGCAGTGGCCAATTCTGAACAGGACAGATGGGGATGATAAACCATGATATTGTAAATCACTGTCCATGGCTGCAGTGGAGCAACACCTTCCCTTTTTTGGGGGATCTGACTGTGTGCACAGGTTGCCCAAAGAACTGGGCAACAAAAGAGCTTTTTTCCTGGTTGGAGTTGTAGTTGCATCCAAAACTTTAGAGCTGGTAAATCCCGAGGAGATGTTTCTGACATGATTGATGGTTTGGGCTGGAAGAAACTTAAAGATCATCTCATTCCATCCCCTGCCATGGGCAGAGACACCTTCCACTGTCCTGGATTGCTCCAACCTGGCCTTGGGCACTTCCAGGAATGGAGCAGCCACAGCTTCTCTGGGCGACCTCTGCCTCATCCCTCTAATAATGAAGAGTTTCCTCTTAATAAACACACCAGGTCCCCTGTGTGACACACAAGTCTCTGCAGTCTGCTGTGCTAAGCCTTTCTTTTCTTCCCTCCCCTTCCCCAGCAATCAAGGAGAAATACATGGACTGGACTGAGTTCCTGATCCAGGATCTGACTGGCGCCAGGACAGCTCCTGCCAATTTGCTGGAAGGTGTATGTATTAGATTGCAGTTCCTCTCTCCTGCCCGTGTGTGTGTGTGCTCCTGCCTGCAGGGTGTGTGCCTGTGGTGTCTGTGTGCCAGCCCTGCCCCAAAATCCATGGCAGCAGTGCCTGGGCTCTGCTGGTTCTGCTTCTGGCCCAGGCACGGGGAGTTTGTTTTGATTTTTAGTTCTTGAGGAAGGTGGGTGCTCAAAAAAAGGCCTGGTGGGGGAAGGGGAGTGTGGAGGGGATCCACAGAAGGGAGAGCTCAGCCCTTCAGTGCCCCTTTAGATCCATCAAACTGGTGACCTGAGCTGCCAGTTCATCTCTGCCCCATCCCTGGGAGTGTCCAAGGGCAGGTTGGATGGGCTTGGAGCGACCTGGGATAGTGGAAGGTGTCCCTGCCCATGGCAGGGGTTGGAACTGGGTGATCTTCAAGGGCCCTTCCAACCAAACCATTCTGTGCCTCTGTGGCACAGGCTGGAGAGGGGTTTAGCAGGTGGATGGGGAGCACTGTCAGGTTTATCCTTATCTGGGAAGTGCTCCCTCAAGGACATTCCTAAACCCAGCAGTCACGTTTAGCAGGGAGGTTGCTGGGTGAGGTGGCCTCAGAAGAGCAGAAGGGTCCATTTTTAGGTCACCCATTCAGGCAAGAGCCCGGTTTGTGCAGCAGATCCACAGGGTGACTTGCACCTGGGACAGCCTCAGTGTGCCTTGAGATCCTGGATAAAAATCCAGCTTCACCTTGGAACCATGGGCAGCTTCTGCATCAGGGCCTGCCCTGCTCTCATGAGGAGGCTGTGGGGGAATTGGAGAGGAGACAGAAGGTCCTGCAGGAACCCCTCATTCTTTGTCCCTCTGTATTTAGGCTGAGGATCAGGCCATACTGAGATTTACCTTTTAAAGTGCTCACCTTGGCTTGTGGGAAGCCAGAGTGCATCCAGGCACTGCCTTTGGTCATTTTGTCCCCAGTCATTCCCACCATCCACAGCTGCATCCTTTTTCCACATGCCCAAGCAGTATCAATGTACCTGGCAGGGAGAATTATTATTTTACCATTAGGGTGTTTTTCCCCTCCCATTCTGAGGCATGAACAGCCTTTGTAGACCCCAGATATCCCCACCTCAGGCCTGCTGCATCCCCATTCCTGGAGTACTCCCAGTTGGCAGAGATCTGATGGTGTCCAGTCCCCATCCCTGGTGTGAGCCAAACCTCCCCTCTCTGCAGGCAGGGAAGAGAGGCAGCCCCAGGCAGAAAAGCAGAGAAATAAAACCTTGTGCTGGCTTGAAACAGTTCCTGCCCCTTTTTCTGCTGTTCTGTGTGCTCAGTGCTGTCTGTGTCGTGCAATGTATGTTGGCCTCTGTTGACAGATTTGCTGTTGGTGAGTGCTGCAGATTGTTGTTAGACTGTTAAATCAATATGTAGTGCTACTTTTTAAATCTTTTTTTTTTACATGCCAGCTACACAAATGAAGGGTTCTTGCATTATGGTAAATGTTAATATTTCATGCAAGCCTATTATTAATCCTAGCCATTCAGTTCTCATGGGGTAAGTGACAGCCCATTGGCTTAAAATTTAGCACACAAATCAGGGAAGCAATATTCACTTTGATACAGCCAGGGATTTATTATAATAAGTTAAATCATTACACCATCGTTTCATATTAAAGAATATTTTGTTGCAATGAAGCAGTTGTATGAGAGGGGGAAAAAATCCACATTAAAGTGGATTTCTGTTGTATTATTAAATTCTGACACTGCATTTTGCCATGAAATAATATTTGAAGAGATTATAGAGATGCTTGCAGCTTGCACTGTAGAAAAGTAGCTTATTATGGCAAATATATTGTTCTGAGAAATATCTATTAATCATAAAGCTGTTTAAAATTGTACATGTGATAAGCTTTTAGTTAATTTTAATTGCATTTTTTACTATATTCTCATTCTCTTGCCTGCTTTGTTGGATTAAGTGAGATGTATGAAAACGAATTGCATCTCAAAATTTGAGTATTTTCAATATTCAATAGGAAAAATAACTTTTTGAAAAATAAGGCTTTCTCCTTATTTTGTTTTGTAGCCACTGTTAGAAAGAACCATCCTGGACTGGCTCTTGATTTACAGAATTAATATTTTAAAAAGTAATGTGAGATGTTTATATGGTTTAATTAAGTAAAAGTGGGACAAACACACAGGAAGAAAAAGACTTTGTTTTTAATGTATTTTTGCTTAGCATCTCCTTTGGGGACTAATGCTTCCAAGTCTTGGGGTCATTTTAATGCTGCTCTTAAAACCCCATAACTGAGACATTGCATAAGAATTCAAACTTGTATTTAATAAAACGTCGAAAATCTACCCATTATGTTAAAGCTTGAGAACACAGAGATGCTCACAGTCACAAAACAAAGCCACTGAGCCCCAAAGGGGTTGTTCTGCAGAGCATCTCATGTTTTTTTAATGCCTGTTCTTGCAGGTGGAAAGTTACACGTGTGTTAATGGCTGAAAAACTGGGATCCCAGAAAATAACCATGTGGAAGCAAATAACCTCAGGCTCTGGGATTACCTGGGCACGGTGGCTTGACCCAACAAATCCTGTGTGCCTTGGGCTTGGATCCAAACCTGCTGTGGGCTTTGAGCTTTGGAATGACCCCCACAGGCTCACCCATCCGTGGCTGGGGGGTGTAATTTGCTCTCCATGCCAACAGGAATAAGATAAAGCTGATCTTCAGTGAAAGAGATCAGCACACAGAGTGAAATTTCTGGGTCATGCACAAAGTAGTCCCCTTTTAGGTAAATATTAGGGTCCAGTCCTGTGGTTGGTTCTTACAAGCTGCAATCAGTGAGAATTTGTTTGAAATCCTCCAATACAACTGGGCTTTGAGTAGTTCAGGAGCATCCTAAATGGATGTGCCTTACAAGCTGTTCCACCTTTTATATTCTTTTTTTTTGTTGTTGTTGTTGATGATGTCGGTTGAGAAATTAGCACAACTGTTGTTTTCTGTTTTACTTCTGAATTTGCACTTGGAAGACATTGGGTAAAATAGAAGAAGAACAGACTGTTTGCTGATCGCTTGGATGATGGTGTGAAAAACAAAAATAATCTTCTGCTGTCATCTGTTTCCTTGAGAAGTCTTCAAATAAAGTTTAAAATAAGGAGTTTTGCTTCTATTCAAACAGCCTCTGCGAGGAAAAAACCCTGTAGACCTCATTACAGTTGATTCCTTAATAGAGCTGCAGGATTCTGGGAATCCCTTTCAGTACTGGATAGTTAGTGTGGTTGAAAATGTTGGAGGAAGATTACGCCTTCGCTATGTGGGATTGGAGGAGACTGAATCCTATGACCAGTGGTTGTTTTACTTGGATTGCAGACTTCGACCAGTCGGTTGGTGTCAAGAGAATAAATACAGAATGGACCCACCTGCAGGTAAAGAAACCTTGAAACACTTGATGTGTCTCCCTCTTGGTGTTTTGAGATATTTGTGCAGCACGTCTGTCCTTTCCCAGCATTCACATTGCTTTGTCAGTAGTTTCGAGATCCGTCTAATTTGGGTTCAGAATGGGTCAGAGGAGCTGTATTGTTTATTAAATAAATTCACCTGAAATCTTTGCAAGTCTGTCAGACTGTATGAAATACCAGGAGTTTACAGTTTGGAGAAGAAGCTCTTTAGGGTTGAATTTAGTGTTCAAAGCAGTTGGAATGGAAAGGGATTGGGACTGCAGTTAAGCCAGTTTGGGATCACAGATTGATCCACCTTCTCCTATGTAGGTTTACAACATGTGCAGGTCTGTGCCTCATTTTCTTGGTGCTGTGGGTGAATTTTTTCCATGAGTATTGAATTCCCTCCTCTGGGGAGGTGTTTCTGATGTGGCTTCTGTCCCTCACACCTGATGAGGAGAGTTGACCCTGCTGTGTTCAGTTCTCATGATCACAAGTTTTTATGGGACTTGGATCCTGAGTTCTTTTTGGAACTGTGTTTTTCTTCACTGATAGGTAGGAATAAATGTTCCCCATCACTTCAAAATGAGATATGAATGCTGGAGAGCATGAATATCACCCACTCTGTTATTTTACAGAGTCTTTGTGTTACAGAGAAACAGCTTTTTCATTGACCATCTCTGAACCTTCTTGGCCTGTATGGGTTTGGTGAATATATAAATTGCCCAGAGGAGATTTGTGCTTCCTCTTTGTTAATTCAATTTCTACTCTTTCCTCCTTTTATCCAGTTGTACATCCTTCTCTGTGGATTTCCCACCCCTCATGGCTTTCTTTTCTTTCTTTTTTTTTTTTTTTTTCAGTTTTCTTTCTCTAAACTTGCTACTGGACTCTTTCATTTGCTGGAATTGTTTACTTTTCTTCTTCCCTCTCCTTGATTTAACTTGTAAAATTGCTGTCTCTTGTTCTTACCTGTTTTCATCTGACAGGTGTTTCCTCTCCTTTCATTTCTCTGGTCATTCACTTTTTAGTCATCACTGTTGTTAATGGATCCAGATCTTCTTCCTGACTTATATTTACATCTCCTGAAGTTGAACCTTGTAGGAGGAGGAAAAAAAAAACCTCTTCAGGTCTGAACTCTTCTGTTTTCACCCAAATCCTCTCCTGATCTCTGCTTCTGGGGTCTTTCCCTGGTCCCCCTTCTGACCCAGCTGTCAGGCTCTGCACTGCAGGGAGCAGCCAGCCAGGAGTGCAAATCTGAGGAGTTTCTGGAGTTAGGAGTGCTGGTTTTTCCACTCCTGATCATTTGATGTCCACCTAACAGTGAGTCACAGAATCATCAAAGTTGGGAAAAAACCTTTAAGATCTTCTTGTCCAACCACCCAAGAGATCCATGAGGCACAATGAATTAGTAAAGTGTATGAGACATTAACTGAGAGGAAGAAGACAGAAAAAAACCCAAGTGCCTGATTTTATGAGATCTCCTTTGAATTAAGGTCTCTGCAGAAGGACTCTTGGAGCAGTCAGAGAGGCAGTAGCAAGTTGTGAGGACGAGATGCTGGCAGCAGAGAGCTCTAAAAAAACTCAGAGATGAGACTGTTAAACCACAGACTCAAAAAGTGAAGTTTCCCAAGGACCTGAGGCCTGGAGACTGTGGCAGGGGTACATCCCTTAGTGACTTCTTTAGGGAAAAGCATCTGGACTAGGAAAGAAATCCATTGTGTGAAAGACCTGGTGTGGATCTCCTTAGCAAGGGGAGATTCTGTGGGCAGTACCTTGCTTTTTACACATCAGGGATTAGATTCACCTGCCATGGTGCAGGCATCAAAAGACAGTTCTGCATGAGAAATTGCTTTTTCTCTGTAAAGAGTAAAATATCTATCTATAAAGATGAAGCTAAGACACAACTAACATAGGTAAGATGAAGTGACATATTTTTAAGTCTATTTTTTTTCACTCCTGAGGGTTGAAACCAATGAACACACACCTGGTTGTCTTAAATTTTGAACATTTGAAGCCAGTTAAGGCAACTCCTTGATTGATAAGGGGAGCAGCCTTAGACTGTGTATCAAAGCTGTTGTGAATCTTCTCTGAAGAGATGCTGAGGATGTGTGGCTGCTCCCACATCAGGCTCTGTGTCCCCTTGCTATCAAATGAGGGTGTTTTTATACATAATTTCTGCAGCTGGTGGCAGTGCTTTGCCTACCCTGGGCTTGGATGATAGGGCTTTATTTCCCTCTGTGTCTGAGGTGTGACTTTTCCCTGTTGATCCACCCCTGGCTCCTGCCAGGTTTCACTTCCAGGTATCTTTTGAGATGCAGAGCATCTCAGATAAAGGAGATCCCATGGACCCAAACAATATTTTGGGTGGAGGGGTCCTGAAGCCACCCACATCCTAACACCCACTTAATGTGAAAAAGGGTCCTCTGGGCCTTGGATCTAGATGATGTCCAAAGTCCCTTCCAACCCAAACCATTCAGTGATTCTGTGAAACAGCATCCCAGCTGTCCCCTCCAAATGGACTCTGTATATCTCACAAGCCCATTTAACTGAAGCAGAGGAGTTGTAGCTTATTTTTCCCTTCAGATGTGTATCTGAGTCTGGAATAAGCCTCCTTGCTAGTGCAAATTGGCACAGAGTGCTTGACACAGAGCCACTGACAGCCTGAGCTCAGCTGTTTGTGCAGGACAAGATCATCCCATTCTATGCTACTTTCTATTTAAGGACAAATTGCCAGTCATTTTAATTGCTCCCTACTTGTGAACCCTAATACAAATTGACACAGTACACTTTGTTCAATTACCTGCAGCTCTGGCACTTAAATAAAATGCTTTATGCTCTTTTAACCGTGCAATTTAGTGTCCAAACACTTGCCAGCATAAGTGAGATGCCACTAATTAAATGTGCACATGATACTCCTTGCTGGCCCTTGAAACCACTGGAGTTGCCTCTGTATCTGGAATTTTGTTGATACTGCCCAGAGAAGTTGCTGCTTGTTTTCACTGATTTTGGCCAAAGTTGCCCAAAACATGGCCAGAATTTCCCAAAATGCCAATTTCATTGTTCCTGTGCTTCACTGACATTACCATAGAAAATGAGGGTCTGTTTCCAGCAGGGAAACATCAGGCACATTTTTTCTGAACTCAGACTTGAAACAACAGGCTGGCTGCAGCATGGGGCAAAATCAAATTGTGTTAAGTATTGCCCTGTAAATCAAACCAAAAAAAGAATAAACAAGGTGAATCGTCCCCCTCCCTGCACTTCATGCTGGTCAGAATTCCTGCAAGCAAAGGAGAAGAGGGGCAGCAAAACCATAAAATAATGAACAATTAGATAAAGAGTACACTTCTTAACTCATGTGCCCACTGCACATGCTGTAAACAAAGACTTGGAATTTATATTCCCATTAATAACCAGACAGCTGAGGAATTAAAAATACTGCCCTGAAAGGTTAACATTTCCCTTCAAGTGTGTTTAAATTCATATGCATATCCTTGATGTCTGTTCTGAAGTAGTGAGATTTGATATAGTGGAAGTATAAATACATCCACTTCAGTGAGTGATTCTGCAAATCCTGTTTTGATAAGGTCTTAAATCTGTTGAGTTCAGAGCATAAAATTCTCTTGTACCATCAGTGCTAGGTGGAAACAGTACTTGCCAATTCCTTTTTTTTTTTTACACATATTTTTTATTCCCTCCTTCAGAATTGTAAGATACAGCAGTAAATCTCCTGCTAGCTAGTAAATAGATGTGGTTATTAGATGTACAGGATTTAAATGCAAATTGGGCCAAATTGAACCTTGACGTGAATGTGGGAAGCCAGGCCAGAGAAAAGCTCCACACTCTTCACTCTGTACCAAGGTTGGAGTTTATTATTGAGCAAATGTTCATTTCCATTTTAATAATTGTTGCAATCTATCTCCCTATCTTCTCTCTTTGAGGCCTTGATATGAATGTTCTGCAATAACTTGTTATGTGCAAGATAACAATATGTTTTCTAGGGCAGGAGTAAATCCAATATAATGTTCCTCATCACAGTATTGTTTCCTACATTGTTCCCTTTGATGATTCATAGGCATTTCACTGCACTGAACCATAAAGGGCTTGTTAATATCATGATTTAATAATATTAAACCTGTGTTAAGAAACTCACTGCAAGCAATGTGAAGCTGCACAAAGATGTTGCCTATAAGTATAATGATGAAAATTCATAAGTGTGAGTGCTTGCTCTGGTGTGATACGAAAAAATGTGTCTGGGTAGAGATTTAGCTAAAATGTTTCTTCCCACACCCACCCCAAATCTGCAATTAAAAAAAACCCACAAAAAACAAACCCCAAACACTTCCTGATGAACAGGTGCCTTAATAATGATAATTTTTGTTTTGTTCAAATATGACTAATACTGGCTGAAGACCTGAGTCTCCTCAAGCTAGGAAACATCAGGTATTTTGAGAAATAAAAATCAAAGCAGAGTTTTTTCTCTATTTTCAAATAATGAGATAATACAGTTCTCATTTCTTCAGCAGTATTTGAAGGATGTGAATTTTTCTGGGTTTTACTCCAAGATGTAAAACACAATCTTCCTCCAGTGTGCCCCTGCTAGTTGCTTTTGTGGTGAATTTATCCAAGCTGCACAGCTTGGAATATAGACACTGTTCATTTCACTTTGTGCATTCATATGACTTAAAAACCTTAGTCTTCCAAAAATGTTTGATCTCCAAACAGTCACCTCTTGGTTTTGTTGTTCTTTTTTTCTTTTTGTTACTGCCATCCCTTTAGATATCTATTCTCTGAAGACAATAACTGAGTGGAAATGCGCTCTGGAAAAATCCCTTAATGATGCAGCAAATTTTCCTCTTCCAATGGAAGTGTTCAAGGTAAAAGATACTTTTCCTTTGCTTGGGGAACCCATGATGAATAAATATCATGCCATGTTTAGTAGCTTATGTTAAATTTTCTCTGGAATAGCCTTTGCTATAATACATAACCAGGGAAGGTCACAAGTTGGATGTTTGTATAAAACACTTTTTATGTGTGGACTTATTTCTTGGTCAGTGTTTTCTTGGGGCTGGGGGTGACCAGCAGGGATTTCTGTTATTTTTTACAGTTATTTTTTGTGTGTCTTACTCTGTTAAACCTGTGCAAAGACATCACACAGAACTGTGAAATAGTAAGGCTGTGAATATAAAAGTTGACACAAACGGGAGAGATTTCTGTGAGCCTTGCACCAAAGTTTTCCCTTGATTTTTTTTCATAAGTCACAAGGACAGAAACCTCTTTCAGGAACCTGTAGTGTAAGTGAGAGAGAATTTTATTCCGACATCTTCTTTTTTATTTTTTATTCTCACTCTGGTGCTTCAGCCCCCAGGCACTGGCTTCGATTTCCCGTGTAAATCTGCACTGTGGTTATCCATGGTGGCTCCAGATAATCCTGATTTCCAGCTGTGCCTGCCTGGTTCCCAGCAGTTCCCTCCTGGCTGGGGTGGGATGGGATGGGAGGATGCTCAGGGAGGTGTGTGGGAGCACAGCAGTGCCCTCATGTCTCTGGTGTCACCTCTTGCTTGGGGACCTGGTGGCCCAGGCTGCTCTCCCCACCACCAGCCTGGGGACCCTCTGTGCTCCTTCCCAGCCCTTGGGCAGCACTGGGATACTCCAGAACATCCATGGAACTGGTGAAATTCATGGATGTGGCCTTGGCAGTGCTGGGTTAATGGCTGGACTTGGATCTTAGAAGGTTTTTCTAACTGAAGCTATTCTATGGTTCTGTAATTGGAATAAAGCTCTTAGCATGTCCCATTTTGCCTGGAATAACCCCGGTGCCACCTTCACCCTCCCGGCAGGGAGGTGCCAGCAGCACCCATGAGGAGTGCAGGCTCCTCTCCCTGCTGAGATACACTCAAATTAGCAACTTTAATTTGGGGACACTTTGCTGGTAGCCCAGGCAGTGGCTCATGGGCAGTGTGAGACCTCTGCTGTTCTGGGAGAAGAGGGAAGATTTGTCTTGGCCTTGGGCAGAGATGTGGGCTTGAGGAGGCTGTGTTGGGATGGAAGTGATGCACAGAGAGTTCTGAGGCTCTGCCATTCCTCTCATCCAAGGCTCCCATCTGCCAACTCCATTAAAAGTTTGCCTTGGCAGCTTCAAGATCAGAAATGCTTTGTGTGGGGCAGGAATTAAATCACAAAAGGGAATGTCTACTGTGTAAATTTTATTCCTGTCTATGTGAAAGAGTGAAGAATGTTTCTGATGAGGCTCATGAAACATCCTTTAAAAAAAAGTTTATAACTAACAGCTGTGTTGGCTGCCTCTTCCAAGCATGCCAGACTTATACCCATGTATTTTAATTATTGCATGCAGGTCATAAATTTGCATTCAGCAAATCCCAATTGCTGTGCTGTGTGGTGGGAGCTTGCAAAGATGTTCTTCTTGAAAGACAGTGTAAAACCTTGAAATGCTTGAATGGCCCAAGAGGGGAGTTACTTCAGGGCCAAATGTGGCAAAAATGCCAATGTTTAGGTCCATGATTAGGTCAGTAGGACTTCTCTGTTTATCATAAGTGGAAGGTGAGCACAGGATGAGCAGAATTCAGAGTTTGGTGCTGTCTGAGCTCCGGTGCTGGGAAGGCAGGAGACTGAATAAATTTTTGTGTGTGGGCATCACTTTATTCTGCCCATTTAGGGTACATTTTGTACATGTCAAGGGGAAAAAAGACAAGATGACATCTGTACCTATGAGCAAGTCTTCCTCTAGTAATGACTTAAACATGAGTTAAAGCATTAGGAGACTAAGAGTAAACGTGACTGATCTTGCAAAGAAAGCCAATGATTAATGTGTAAAACCAGATCCCAGCAAAGAGTGTCACATCCAAAGGTGTCTTTTATAACTTCTTCTTAACTGTAATTTTTTAAATTTATTTACAAACCCAGCACAGAAGCAGTATCTCTCTACACGGTGCCTGGGGCTCCTTGCTACTGTAGCTGTCATGTGTTAGATAAAAAACACAAGGTTTGACAGCTGGCAACTCTTGGAGATCTCCTGGAAAGCTGAAAATGTCTCCTTTGGCAGACATGGTAACTGCACACTGAGCAGTTACAGTCTGTTTTTCCCACATTTCCCTGCAGAATTCCGTGGCTGAGCAGGGTGTAGGTGTGTGCTTGCTCTTCATGAGCACTTCACCTGGGCTGGATTATGGCTTAAATCCATGTTGTCCTTAGAGCTTTGCATGACTGAGGGAGGTGTCACAGTGGTGCCATCAAAGTGTCCCCGGGAGGTGGCACTGGCAGAGCAGAGCCCCATTTGTCATAGCTGCTCCCAGGGGTCTGTAAGTCATTGCTGCTGTCAAAACTCCTCAGTTTTGGTGTCACTGGGTTGGGTTCTGCCTGAGAACTCAGAAACCATGGGTTGGAGCCTGAATTATCAGTGCTCAGAAGTGTGGCAGAGCTGAGCTTGACACATGGTGCTCAAGCAGCAGCTCCAAAAACCCCTTGCAGCAGCACAGCCCTGATCCCCCCTTGGCATCCAGGGATAGGACACCAGACCACAGGAGCCAGTTGCAAAAATCAGGGAGAAGGCTGCAAACAGGATTTTCTTTTCTATTTTTTTCCCTGGTGCTGTTTTACACTTGGCCATATGTTGGAAGTGTTTGTAAAATGCTTTAGGATCCTTTGAGAAAGGAATTTGATGTTTAACTGCCAGAAAATGCTGCTATTATGCAGCTACTAAACATAGTGTTTTGCAAACTGCACATCCTGGAATAAATTTTCCTCCTCACAAAAGCTTTTTGCAACACACCTGCTATTTTGTCGTTCCCTGCTTTTCAGAAAACATGTTGATCCTTGAAAGAAAAATAAATAACAGACACGGTTTTCAAGGATGTTTGAATGGCTTAGGAGCACAAATCCTTCCTAAAGGCCACAACCCAAGGACATTTGTCCTTTGCTGTGTCTGCTCTGATTTCAGGGTGCTGTTGGGCTGTCCCTACACTTGGTTTGATATGGTCATAAGTGATGACTTGGGCTTCAGGGGACACCTGATAAAATGGTGAGGGCTTGTTGTGAATAAAGATGGTCAAAATGTTGCTGGGGCCTGATTTTGAGTTAAGTGGAACAATTTCAGTGATTTGCTTCAGTGCTGGCATTGCTGGTGCTCTCTAAGAGGGAGCCATGCTCCAAGCACAGCCCTAATAGTACAAATCAGTGCATTTTAGAGTTACAGCCCAGCTTGAATAAGGTGAATGGGTTTAGTTTCCTGGAGGGAGGCAGACAGGAAATCCTGGATATCCTCTGTGACCTCCCATTCTGCTTCCTCCAGTCTCCTGTGCCAGATCTGTGGGTTCCATGCAGATTTCGTGGATCCTCACCTCAGACACCTCTGTTTGGGCAACTAAATCCTATGCAGGATTTGGGGTTCTCATCATCTTTTCCTTGGGTTTTGTGTATTGGCATCCTGTTCCCAATTTCTGTGGAGTGAATGCTGATGACTGGCTTGGATGGAGCTGTTACCAACCACATCCCTAAACCAAACCCTGATAAACTGCTTGAAGAGCACCCAGGAGAGAGAGGTGTTATCTGAGACAGGTGAAAGTTCTGATTTATAGCCTTTGGTCCCATTCCTCTATCCTCCTCTCTTCCTTCCCTGAAGTGGTTGCTTTTGTTTTTTTCCAGCTGTATATCTTTCTAGCAAAAACCCCTCTATTTTATGCCTGGCCCAGTGTTCTCCTGTTTCTGACTGGAGCTTCTGGATGTCTTCTGTTTCCAATTAGTAGTATTAGTTGATATTAAAACTAATGACACGGAAGGAATCAGTAGGGGCAGATTTCTCCTAAGGAGACAGGTGGAGGGACCACCCACTACCCAGGCAGGAACTGCCCCTGAAATTCAGGACAGAGTGGTGCTTCAAGTTCTACATTCACAAGCCTGAAGAGAAATATGAAACTGGACTCCTTCCTACCAAAAAAAAGTTTTTTTTCCATTGGATGAACTGTGCATTTTAGTAGTGAGAGTAAGAGCGACACCTTCTCCAAGACCTTGATTTGTATTTTATAAAAAGGAAGACAACATATCTCAGAATATAGTAAACATTGTGGGTGTTTTAGAGTGTTTTCTTCCAGTGTTTTGTATTCTGGAAGAGTTTGACTTAGAGAAACCTGTGGGATACTTTCAACTCATAGACAGTCCTGACCAGGCTGTGTGAGTGGCCTTGAAGTCCAGCAGGGTTTTCATCTTCATCCCCCCTCAGTTGATGGGCACGTCCTGATGCAGCAGCTCAAAGGGAGCTGTGTTTGGTTTGTGTTGGAATCCAAACCCCAATCCTGAGCTCCTCCTGCCCTGGTGAAGGCCAGGCTGGCCCCAGCTCTGAGCTTTAATAACCCACGAGTTGCCGTGGTGTGTGCAGGCTGCCAGGTTATTTACACTCCATCTGTTCTCCCCCATCCAGCCCTTTTCCATGGCTGCCTGCCTGGGAGACGTGCATGGCTTCCCAATCCTTCGGTTATTCCACTGCCTTTTGATCCACTCCTGCCTCAGCTCCACTAAAGCCATTTATATTTGTAAGAGCCAAGGGACACCACAGAGGGAGTAAAGATGTTTGTGACACTAAAGGGTGAGGTGGAGCCTGGTGGTGCCTCTGTGAGCAGGGAACAGCTTGAACCCTCTCCAGCTCCCCCCTGACTCTGCAAGGATTTGGGTTGGGGGATGAATCCAAGGAGGTGGGTGAAGCCAAGCCCTGTCTGTGGTGCCCCCAGGGTCTGTTTGGCAGCACCATGTGAAAGTCATGGTTGGGAGAGAAATGCTAAAGGCCATTCAAGCCAAGCAGATGGGATGGGTGAGAACCAAGTCCCTCAGCCTTCCTTGTCCCTCTGTGTAGTTTTCTTCATTACATTCTGGGGTCTCTCAGGATGGTGAGAGGTCAGCAAAAGAGCCTGGTTTAGTTTAATCACTGCTTCCAGGCTTGGTGTGAGGGAGTTTGTGACATCCTGAGCTCCTGCCTTCCTCATCCCTGGGCAGTGTTTTGCACTGAGAGGGGCTGATGTGCACCTACAACAGCATCTGCTCCCATGTATGGGGTGGGTGATACCCAAAAGTCACCCATTTTAGGACATTTTACAAGGGCATGTAGTGATAGGGCAAAGGTGAATAGCCTAAACTGAAAAAGGGAAGGTTTAGATCAGATATTAGCAAGAAATTCTTTCCTGTGGGGTTGGTGAGGCCCTGGCACAGGTTGCCCAGAAGTTGTGGCTGCCCCATCACTGGAATTGTTCAAGTCCAGGCTGGATGAGGCTTGGAGCAACCTGGGCTAGTGGAAGGTGTCCCTGCCCATGGCAGGGGGTGGAATGAGATGATCATTAATGCCTCTTCCAACCCAAACCATTCCATGAGTCTGCTGTTATCTGAAGATGAATTAACATCCTCAAAGAAAGCAAAAGCAGCTGTGGTCCACAGCTCTTTTTCAGGGTGGTTGCAGCTCACAATGTGCATTGACTCGGCTCCTGATCCTCTCTGCTCTAACAAACTCCTATTGATTTCTCAGCAACGATTCCTGCCACGATGTTCCAGAGGGCAGCCTCAGTCCCTCCTCACAGTCAAGGGCTGTGTGTTGAGGGGGTGTGAGCAGAGAACACTGCTGGTTTCACTGTGAGCACTCAGGTTCCCACCTGTGTCCCCCTTTCTGTGTGACTTCACCCCCTGTGAAACAGGACCTGGGTGTGTGACACAGCTGGGTCTCACCGGCAAACTCTTGTGAAGGGCTGTGGCTCTGAGATGCTAAAAACCCCAAACCAAACACACCAAAAAAAAAAAAAAACCCAAGTGGATGAATCTCCATCTTTTCTACCTCTGGGCCCAGGCAGAGCCCAGCAGGCGCTGTGTGGGAGGGGATCTTTGCCCTGCTGCCATCTGCGGCGGCCCGAGCCATACGGAGAAGGTGTGCGTGGATTTCGACCGGCTACTCTGCAATGTTGCTGTTTCTATGGCAACTATTTTTTATTCAACAAGAGCAGCTTAAAATCCATAGGGCTAAATCCAATCCTCAGCAGAAGCATCTGCAGTTTTTCAAGGGGCTTTGCAGTAGGTGCAGTTTGTAGCTGCCTCTCGTTGCTTCAGGGTCATGGTGTCTCTAAAACCTCCCTCCCACCACCCCTTCCTCACCATCCCACCCCAAATTTCTACATTTTGGTCTTGCTCTGGTGGCTCTTGTCAGAACAAGGGGACAGTTTGCATGTGTTGGGTCTTACAGAGGATTTCTGTCTTCCTGCAGAGAGTGCACCTTCAGGGAAAATTGCTCCGTGTTTAGCAAAGGAAGTTGGTGAATCACAAACAAGACTGATTCATCTGCAAATAATGCAGAGGGTTGCATTTGGTAGCATTTCTTTCTGTATTTCTTTTATTTTTTTTTCTCAATTAAAAAACAAATGCCAGATTCCTGTGGAGGCAGTTTAACCACTGCTATTACTGTGTTTGTGACTGGTTCCCACACATGAGGTTTGTGATTAAAATTAGGCTATTAGAAACAGCCAGTTTCTTGGAGAAATTAGAGAAAACACAGAAGGGAAGTGATTTCTTCGAAAACAAAAACCAAATCAATTAATATGCTCCCAGTTATATCAGATGGGGCTTGCTCCTCTGTGTCCTTTATTTGAATAAACCAGGAGAGATAGGACTGAAGGCAAGAGTGTTTCACACTCTTATGCTTAGAGGAGGTTCAGGTCAATAATTTATTAAGTGCTTCTAGTCAGCTCTCAACCTTGGAACTTTTCAGCATTCAAACTTAGTTCTGAATTTTGCATGAAGTTGCAGTTTTGTAATTTGTGTGCATCTGACTTTTCTGGACCAAAACAGTCCTGACTTTTAAGAATATTTGAAAATTAGACTGAAATTTGAAAATTAGACCAAAATTGGAGCCTTTTGCTCTTTTCTATACTCTCTGTAAGCTGCTGCATTTAAAATTACATTACGCCAGTGGTCTTGAGCGGAATGGGCTTAAAAATAGACATTTCACAATCTGAAAATGATTCCCTTCCTTGGGTTTGGGGGCACAGATAAAGCAACCAGCTCAGAGTGCAGCTTCCCTGAGTGTCACAGACAAAAGCAGCTTAGCCAGGTCCCCCTGCTCTATCAGCTTTACCCAGTGCACTGTAAAATTACCTGAGCTCCACTCTTGTGACATGGACAAAATTGAGTTTATTTACACCCAAATGGCATTTTTTTAGCAGAAATGACATTTGTGGACCTGGTATTTAGCTACTAGGTTGGGCAAATGGCAGTGATGATTTTTGAATTTCTCTTTCTGAGTCCATCACCTAAAACTAATACTTACTGAGTTAATTACCAGAACTTAAGCATGTCCCCCACCACAGGTACTTCCCTAAGGCTTACTCACATCCTTGAGAGTTGCAATGCTTTTTTAAATATGTTTGTGGGTCTCTTTTGGAGTGACATTTAGGGTGCTGTGTCACCTGGCATTTCTGAAATCCTCACTGCTGGTGGCTTGTTAGCTGTGAGAGACAGAATTCTGTGGCTATCTCAGACCCTAAAGAAGGAAGGCTTTTTTGGAGCCTGTTTCTGCTCCCAGCACTTTGGCTGACTTGTTACTTAACCTCCAGATGTTGCAGTTCCCTGCCCTGTGTGTGATGCTGGATGCAGTGAGCTGTTGCAAAGCCCATCTGTAATTTTTGCAGAATAATTACAGAAACACAAGCCATGTAAAGATGGAAATGATGGTGCAGATGTGTATCAGAGCAGGGCTGTCTTTCAGGTGGCCCAGAGGGTCACAGCCTGTGCATTTGCAAATGCACCCCTGCTCTAAAGCTGTGAGTGTGGGGCTGAGTTTAATTGCTTTTTTGGGATTATAGTGAGAGCTTTGACAGCTCTGGCTGTTGCCAGTGGGTTTGGACTGTGAGTGACAGGCGTTCATTGAGGAGTTTTGCAGTGCTGCACTCATTACCCAGGAGCTGTAATCCATCATGTTAGAGACTGTGACCCTTGGAGCGAGCAGCTGTGGTGCCAGTGCCACGTTCATTTGTTGAATGTTTTGTGGCATGATTTTTCACTTTGCTGTAAGGGACCCTCCTGTGTCCTTGCTGATTGTCAGTCCAGGTTACTTGATTGCTCCTCAGCAGCCAGAGGGTGTTTTCATTGCCCTCTCAGGGCTTGTGAACCCCAGGACAGGAGATCTGCTGGTATAAATTACAGAAGCACAGAATCATTGACTCATTTAGCTTGGAAAACCTCCAAGATCATGTCCAACCATACCCAGCACGGCCAAGCCAACCACCAAACCATGTCCCCAAATGCCACATCTGAACAACTGCTAAACCCCTCCAGGGATGGTGACTCCAACACTTCCCTGGGCAGCCTGTGCCAGTGATTGGCAGCCCATTCAGTGTAGGAATTTTTCCCAATATCCAACCCAAACTTCAGTGTGGTCAGCCAGGCTCCTCCTGGGAAGCACTGACTGCCAGTAGGAGTAAAGGCCCACCATGTGTGAGGCATTAAAATGCTCCAGCTGGTCAAAACTATTCTGCCTGTTGATCTCCATTTCAAAGGAAATTGAAAGTCACTAGGAGAAGTTGCTAGAAAATAATGGCTGGTGACATCCTTGCTGGTGGCGTTGAATGCTGTGAAATAGCAGCAAAGGGTGGAATTCTGCCACCCATTATCATTTCAGGCACTTCTTTTGTTCAGCTGCAGAGCCTGGCGGGGACCAGGAGAAAGTCTCACCCCTCCAGTCCTTTCCTTGTAGCTGCTTTTATTAAACAGGCGTCGTTCCTGTCAACGTGAATAAAGGGAAGAGAGAGCAGTTCATTATCCAGTGTATCACTTTGAGTCTAATACTAATTAAAAGCTTTGCCATCACTTCTCTGGAACCTATTCTTAGAAATTATGTAAATTAATTGGAGTTTTGAAGAGGAGCATATGCCAAATCCTGAGTAATTCCCTGCTGGCTGAGACAGCTCCAGCACTGGAACCAGAGAATGGCATCAGGAATCTTTTTTTCTTTCCTTTTGTGGCTGCAGAAATAAAAAGCTGCTTGGGTAAATTTTGATGGTTCTCTTTAGGCAGTATACAAGACAGATTGAATATCTAGACCCTGACCATTTTCCAGACTGGTACAATACAAAGGCTTTTTCTCCATGAAAGCTTTTCCATCTCAAAAATGACGACATTTAACACAGAAGGGGTTTTTACTTCCACAGCATTTCTCTAAAGAAATGCATGTGCCTGCTTCAAAGAGGATTTTGACCCTCAAAAGGGAGATGTGCTTGAGGTCCCGTGTACTCCCCTCGTGAATTCATTCTTGCTACTAATTTAATGGGGAAAATATTTACTTGCTAAGCTAAGTGACAAGGGAGATTTGATCCCTAGGTGCACAGCACTTTTGAAATAAAATACCTTTAATTATTACTAGTACTTTTTTCCCCCCTATCTGATATTTTTCCCCTTTGAAAAAAAGCCAAAACAAATAGAAGGAAGAAACACCAAAGAAAATGATTCAGATAAAAAGGAGAAGCAGTATGGTTTGGTGTCAGTATATTTCGGTCTCAATCAACAAATCACTTAAAAAGTTGATTAAACTACTTGAGTGTTTAAAGATAAACATGATTAAGTACTTTGGTGGATCTTGGCTTGTTATGTATCGAGGCTGGATCTGAGCGTGAGTTGAATCATGGAACATTTTTGGGAGATGCTGATTCCAGATGCTTGTTTTGCACGTTTTGCAAAGTTGCCTTTTCTTTACAACCTCACCCCAAGGATTAAGAGACCTCAGAGTGTGGATTCTCAGGCAGGAGAAGGCAGACCTCCAGTCCAAATGCTATTTTTCCTTTAGGGGTTTAAAGTTCAGTGCTGTGAGATTGGAGTTTTGAAGGCGTCATCCTTTCTCTGTGAAGCCTTTTCAGCACTAAAGGTGGCAATTTTTGATAGGACCTTAAAGCTCATCTCCTTCCACTCCCGTGCCAAGGGCAGGGACACCTCCCACTATCCCAGGTTGCTGGCCTTGAACACTTCCAGGGATGGACATCCACAACTTCTCAGGGAAACCTGTTCTAGTGACTCAGTTCACTCACAGTAAAGAATTTGTTCCTAATGTCTGATCTAAATTTGCCTTTTTTCAGCTTAAAACCATTCTTCCTCCACCTATCATTGCATATCCTTATGAAAAGGATGCTCAGACTCCTGGATGTCTGCTCCTTTCTCAGCCATTAGTTTCTTGGGCTCTGGGCCTTAATATTCTTAAATACTCCTCAGTTTCCTCATCAGTATTTTCTTCTGTTTTAAGACAAAATTCATTACAGTTCCACTGGTGGTTTTTTCCTACTTCTTGGTTCTCACTGGAAAGGGCTCCATAACACTGCAGGCTGGTAAGATGAAAACAACCATTCCTTTAGCTGTGGTTGGAGCTTGTAAAAGTCCTTATCTCTAGCAGCAGTTGGAGTGTAAGATCCCAAAATAGAAGTTGTTAAGCCCTTACAAGTGCAGACAGTTCTTGGGAAAAGAAAGCACAATGAAACACAACTTTGGATCAATAGAAAATCATTTTAGAACAAGAATACCACATGTAGCAATGAATGTAGATGGGATTGTTGTTGCTAACCACTTACTAGATAGCAAGCTTTCTGCATGTATTTTGGAGTAGTCTGTGAGTGTGTGCTAAATACAACATCATCTCTCTTTATGCTTGCATTGGCTAATGCTCCAGTGGTTTAGAAATACTGTGGGATATTTTTACAGAATGAACACAAAATTCAGTCATTACCCTGGAATTAGGGTGGCAGCTGGTGTGACTTAGATAGGGGTCACAAGGGATGGGGTAATTAAGTGTTAAACACTAAACTGGTGGCAAACCCAGGAATTGAATGTGGGTTGCTTCTGGATTTCAGGACTGTATCCTGCATCCCCAGAGCTGCTGTGGAAACTCTCTGTGTGTAACCTGTCGGTGCAGCCAGGTTTTAACCCAGGTGGAAGTGTTTTTTGGGCATGTACTTGAACACAGCTGCCTGTGTGCCCATCTTCATGTTCTCTGGTTGCCCACATTTTGGGTCTGAGTTCACTGCCCAAGCCTTAATCCATTTCCAGTCTCCTGGCTGCAAAAAAATACCTTTCCATCTTGCCATCTTGGAGAACAGCCCAGGTGCTAATTTTGGTCAGGGCCATGCTGAGCATCTTGTGCATTACCCTGGGGGTTTCAGTCTGAGTCTTGGCACCTCTGGACTCTCAGTTGCTCCCAGAGGGTGGAGGCTGTCAGAGGTGGAGAGGCTTTGCCCACAGGAGATTTTCAAGCAGCAGTTTCTCAGCCAGGTCCTCATTTTGGTGAGCACAATCTCCTTGTGGACCAGGTTCTGGTTGGATTGTTCTGCTGAGGTGGACATAGCCTGTGCTTTAGGTGTGATGGGCTTGGTGCTGTAGATGTGTCCTCTAGGACTGAGGTTGTCCCCTCTCTTTCTGTGGTTGGGTTGGCATGAGAAGAAGACAAGACAAGCTAAGTTGACAAAACCATTGTGGACTCCTTTCAGATAGGTTTTCAGAGTTATTGGCTCCTTCTTGGTGTCACCACATGTTCCTCTTCCCTCAGGACCACGCTGATTTAAGAAACCACTTCGTCACTGTGGGGATGAAGCTGGAGGCAGTGAATATGAGGGAGCCATTTCATATCTGTCCTGCATCAGTGACCAAGGTGAGCGCTCAGAAAGGAGGGATGGAAAGAGCCTGACTGGGAAACCTTTCCTGATTTCCACCACATTTAGAAAAAAACAAGAAACAGGAGCGGTATTTAAGTGGCTGGAGAACACGTTGAGAAATAGGTTTAAAATCCATAGATGCTCCAAATTAATTAATTCTTTCCCACAAGCATCACCAGCTGATTCCATGCAGTTAAAACCAATGGGGATGCGCATGTTCATCTACCACTTGCATGCAAAAAAAAAGGATCTCTCTTCTGTCTTTGTCTCCCCTCCATTCTTACATGTTTTCCCTGCACATCTGAGAAACCTATGGAAATAAAACAGCTGAATGGAGGTGGTAGTTGGATATTTAATCCACACACTCAAATGCAAGGCTCTGGGGTCTTCAGGATCATCTCCAGTCGCTGCTCAGCTGTGAGACCCTGAACCTCAGCGCTTTCCATTGCTCCATTTCATCCATCTCTAAAATTCAGGCTTTGATCTCTTGGGCAGAAACACTTTGATGAAAAGGTTTAGGTGAGAGAAAATGATTTGCAGTAGTTTGATCTCCAGGCTTGGCTGTTTCAGCTTTCCACGTTACCTAATGTTGCAGCAAATCTAACTCCTCATTTTGGTCTCTCCTTTTTCACCCCTTAGGTTTTTAACAATCATTATTTTCAAGTGACCATTGATGACCTGAGACCTGAACCCAGCAAAATCTCGATGCTTTGCCATGCAGATTCCTTGGGGATCTTGCCAATACAGTGGTGCCTTAAAAACGGAGTCAATCTCACACCTCCCAAGGGTTTGTATTCCTTCTCTTTGTATTCCTTCCTTGATTTTTGAGTTTACTCTGAAGGACATTTGCTTATTATTGTTGCCTTTAAAATTGTGGTGGTGGTTGCTGCAGGGCATCAGCTGAAGTATCTCAGGCCAGAGTAGTTCTGTGGAGTGACTGGGGCTGCTCTAGCTCCTACCAGCCCATGAACATCTCAGCAAATGTGTCTTGCTGGTGGATTGATGTCCCTGTGCCTTGAAGTCTGATCCAGGCTTGTGAAATCCTTGTGAATCCCTGTGGAATGAATCCTAGAAGTTCTTTGTGTGTGTAGAGAGCAAAAGGAGCATTTAAAGTCCAGTCACTCTAGTGGAAAACTGTGTTTCATCCACCTTGGTTCAAGACTGAGGCCCAAAGTTCCTAGATCTGAATGTCTGAGTTAAGAACAGCTGCCTGCCCAGGTGTGAGAAGGGATTTCCTTGGCTGTCTCAATAAATCCCAGGGCACAGTGCAAGCAGTGTTCAGGTCAGCCAGGAGAAACACCCTCCAGCCCTGCTGTTCCTCCAGTTTGTAGCAGTGCAGTTAATTACTCCCAACTTCAGACAACCACCTGTGGTGCTCTAGCAATATTTCTTTTTATTTCTTTCTTACAAAATGTGTTGATTCCTTGGAATTTCAGGGTTTTGAAGCTGGCTGGGTTGTTGGTCTGTTGCCAAAAATCAGTGTTGCTTGGGAGAAAGAAATACCTAAAAAAAGAGAAAAAATCAAGCTAAGTTTGTGTGTGAACTTTTGTCTTCATTTTGGAAAAAGCATGATGCTGCCAAAGCCAGGGGAGGGAAGGGTTATTCCCTACCAGATTCAGGATCCTCTTATGTATATCCAGAGTGCTTCTTCGGCACATGTAATTTGAAATTCCTACCAAAGTCCTGGAGCCCTGTGCGTGCAGCTGCATGCAGTGCATCCATGATTGCTCTGCTGCTTCTGCTGAAATAAATCTGCTGGCTGGGGCTTCAGCTCTCTCCTGCTAAAACCCAGGTGTAGTGATAATGCCTGTGTAAGCACTCACTGATATTGGCCAGAAAAGTTGGCAAAAATGAAAGTAAATGGAATATTTTGGGTTTTTTCCCCACCCAAATTCACATGCAGCTTGCCCCAGGTAGGATAATTAACTGAAGGAGACCATAGGCTTAAAAATTTCCAATCCATGTTGATACAAAGCTTGTCTGAGATGATATTTTATGGGTCAAGCGTGTGTGAACTCTTTTTTAAATGCCAGCATTTTAAGATGTATCTGAAGCATCAGTGATGTGAATATTTCTCAGTTTGGCCAGGTCTAGTGGAGGTGTCCCTGCCCATGGCAGAGAGATAGAACTGGGTCACCCTCTGGGCCCCTTCCAACCCAAACCATTCTGTGATTCTGTGATCTTGTGTTATTGGGATCCTGATTATTTGGATCTTCCTGGGCACCTGAGAAAGTGCAGAAAGTCTCTCCATATTCCCCTGGTGAAAATCAAATTTGCTTTCTGCTGTCAGAAAGAGATCAGAAATCCTGGGGGGAAAGCTATTTGAAAGGCATAAAGTCAGTGGCAGATAAATGCATTCTATATGTTGCTGTATTTTTTATATTGTGTATAAGGGCTGCATGTCCAAACTGAATTTTAGCACCTTAAAACCTTTTCTATGAGCAGACACGTTCTTGGAGTTAATAAAATGTAATCAGATACTAGAATGAGTTATTTGAAAATAAACACAAATTAAACACGACAAAAACCCATAAACCAAATAAGAAAGCAGGCAGAAAGTGAAAAGCATCCAAACCTCTGGTTAATTTAAGATTGACAGGGAGGTTTTCTGGTCTTGAAATCAACAGATGTTTTTTTGTCAGAACAATGTGCCAGGTTGGGGTGTTGGAGTTCAGAGTCCTTTATTTGTCTGAGACCCATTCTCTTGCCTTTTTGCCTCTCTGGGCTTTATTGAAGACAAACAAAGAGTAAATGGGTCATGAACAGGAGGTGCAAATATTTGCTACTCAAAATAGAGAGCAGTGTTTTCCTGTACAGTGCCAAAAATGAATACCCATTAACTGCTGCTGTATAAACATTGAACAAGCTCTGTTTATATTTATTAGAGCAGGATTTATAGACCACTTCCCTTTCAAGTAACAATCATTGTTTTATGAGCTATTAAGTGGGGGAAAAATACATTTTGATAATGCTCCTGGTTGTAAAGCTTACTGAGGAACAGCCATTTCCAAAACCTCCAGACAGGTTTTGGAATACATTTGTATTCCAAAATTTATTGGAATAAATATATATTTGGAATAATATATATTTGGAATACATTTGGATTGTTATATTTGCTTCTGATGAGGCTGCTGGGCTGTTCCATGCCCGGAGCTGGGATGGCAGACAAGGGTGAAGGTGTTGCATGTTTGAGGAGCAGCAGCTGAGAGCAGCAAGCACAGCTCTCAGTGCTGTCCTTGCCATTCCAGTGGTACAGGGCCAAGCCAAAGGGGGATTGTGTGGTGACAACACAGTCAAGTTTTTGTACCTCACTCAAACACCTCTAATGGCCTTTTCCTGAGCCCTGCAGCAGGGCAGGGTGGCAGTGCCAGGTGTTGATGGAGGCACAATGTGCCTGGCACCTCCCTGGGTGCTGAGGGAGGCGGCTGAGAGCAGGAAAACTCCTCCAGTCCAGCTGGAGCATCAAGCCCAGCCTTGGATCTCCACCCTGTCAGCCAGCTCTGTGTGCAGTTGTGTCTTGATCATTTCCAGGGATGGGGGATTCCACTGCTTCCCTGGACAGCCCATTCCACCCTTTTAGTGAAGAAATTCTTCCCAATATCCAACCTAACCCTCCCCTGGCCCAGCCTGAGGCCATTCCCTCTCCTCCTGTCCCTGTTCCCTGGGAGCAGAGCCCGAACCCCCTGGCTGTCCCCTCCTGTCAGGAGTTGTGCAGAGCCACAAGGTCCCCCTGAGCCTCCTTTTCTCCAGGCTCAGCCCCTTTCTCATCTCCTCAGCCTCTCCTGGGGCTCCAGACCCTTCCCAGCTCTGTTCTCTTCCCTGGACTTGCTCCAGCCTTCAGTGTCTGTGGCCATGAAGGCCCAGACTGGACACAGCCCTGGAGGAGCGGCCTCACCTTGAAAACGTCCTAGACGGGTCAGGGCTTATTTGAAGTCAATTCCTGGGTGTTCCCCTCTTGGAATCCTCCCTGTGGTGCTGCAGTGAGTTATTTTTGTGGTTATAACCCCAGTTATTCTCCCCAGCTGCCCTCCCAGGTTCCATTCCAAAGGAAAAGGGCTTCCAGCAATTCCAGTGCAGGGCCAAGCCAATGGGCGGTTGTGTGGTGACGACAAAATCAGGTTTTTGTACCTCACTAAAACACCTCTAGTGGGCCTTTTCCATCCACTCTGACAAGATCTGCGTAAAATCAAGATGCAAAATCCACCCGTGAGGGGTTTAAATTGGAGATACAAAAAGAGATGGAGAAGAAGTGTGAGGAAAACACTGTCACAGAAATTGTTAAAAAACAAGGATTTTTTTTTGTATGAAAAAAGAACATTCTTTATAAGTATCTGCCCTTTTTTTTCCTTCTCTGTGCATGTTTAGTTTTTTTAATTATTATGCACTTCAATGCCCCACAGAGACAGGCATCTTAGCTCAAGGCTTTATCTCAGTAATTTGTTTGTCATGAATGCAGTTATTAGGATTAGAAATCATCTTATCCGAGATACTTGGATCTTAGCAGGATGCTTGGCACGTTGTTTTCAAAAATTTTACCTCCTTTTTTTGGGATCTGGCAGATTGATAAGGGATTACACTCAGTATTCCAGTCCTTGCCTGTAAAAAAAAGTCACCATTTTCGTTGTCATAAATGATTCATTCGCATTTGATCCTGAGTGTCCCTTTTTGACTGTCAATGCAAAAGGCATTTAGGGCTGTTCTGTGAAATGAGGCCAGGCTGAGATGCCAAGAAGGGAGATTGAGGGGAGAATTTGGCCTTTTGGGTCACTCCTGAAACTTCCAATAAGAGCAGTTCTGCAGTAATGTCATTAGAGCATCCACAGGCCCCTGGATGGGATTAGCACTCACTGGTTTCAAGCACTGCAAAAATACAGACTAAGGCAGGCAAAAAAAAAAAAAAAAACTAATTTTTTTTTTTTAAAACATTTCTGTCCCATGAATTTATTGTCTAAATTGCCAAGTAGGAATAGTGAAAGAGCAGATGTCTGATTTGTCTTTCTGTGGTGGGACTCCTTGAGAGATGCTCACATAAAGGAATCAGTTTATTTTACTTAGAGGCTGCAGGGAGGATCTGCTTGTTGATCTGCCTTCATTTTCCTGCTCTGCTCCAGATTTCTGTAACATTCTTACTGGGATGGGATTCAGCTCACACACCCTGAGCTGCTGGGGAGCCAGTCAGGGAGGATACATGAGTGAAGAGAGGAGAATTTATCTCCTGCTTTGAAAGAGAGGAAGGATCAGCTTCTGATTGTGCTGATCCTCTCCCTGTCCACTCCTGAGGGACCAGCAAATAACCCATGTCCAGCTCCATAACCCCATCCTTTAGACAGCTAAAAGCAGGAGAAAGGAGTCCAGAACTAGCCCCATGTGGAAATGTGGGGCAGTGGCACTCCTCATTAGTTACGGGTTTGTTAAATGTTGGGAGATGCTCACAGAAAAGGGAAAATAGGGAAAATTTTATCTTAATTTTATCCTACTACTTCTTAATGGAGACTTGGCAGTGAAAGGCAGGAGGTGTGTGAGTGGAGGCTGGAGAAGCTCTCAGGGTGTGTAAGCAGGGACCCTGCTGACCCTGCACAGGTCACTGAGGCAGGATGAGATGCTGAAAAACAGGTTTTCATCTGCTTGGGGCCTGTTTTGTCCTCTGTCTGTGGTGGGGAGTGGTGGCTGATGGCTCTTCTTGTTCTGTCCTCCTGCAGGTTACTCTGGCCAGGACTTTGACTGGGCAGACTACCAGAAGCAGTGTGGAGCTGAGGCAGCACCTCACCTGTGCTTTAGAAATGTAAGTTCTTCCTTTTGCTCCTGTCCATCTGTGTGAAACCAAACAGCTCACATAGAAAAGGTGCTGAAAGGCTTTGAGAGGTAACCCCAGAGCACCATGAGGTTGCCTTAGGAAAGAAACTGGGGGAATGTTCCAGGTCTCCATCCCTAAAAGAGAAAAAACCCTTTTTCAGTCTTGTCTTTATCTGTAATTTTGCTGCTCTTCATCCACTCTCTGTTTTTGTACAGCACAAAAAGGATCTCAACTGGTTATTGTAATTGAAATTCAAGTGCTACTAAAACCAATTTCGGTAAAGAAATAGCATATTATCATTTGCCCCTTCTTATATTTTAGGTGTTTTCTCTGTATCCCAGGGGAGATACATTTAACCAAACCACATGTATTAAAATTCTAGATGTATGAGAGGGTGATTAACCCTCATGGATTCTCTGGTCCTTGGGACAGTTCATGTCCTTTATTGATACAGCAGCAGTGATGTGAGAGTGATGGATGCCATTAAGATTCACAGCTTTTGAAATAATCTTTTGCAGGCTGTTTTATGGCAATGACAGTCCTGTGTGGCTTGATTTGACAGGTATTTGGGGAAAAGCAAATGTAGCCTTCTGCCTTTTCCAGTAACCTGCTGCTCTCCTTCATGTGCCCATCAACTGAGGGAGGTTGAGATCCCATCAATAACTGAAAATACTCCTGGTGGTGGTACCTAAATATTAGTGGTGCACCTAAAATGAGCAGAGCAGGCTTTGCAAAATGAAGTGGTGGTGTGAATGATGGACAGACAGGTGTCTGTAGGAGTTGTGCAGCTTTTTACTGGGCTCAGAAGTCACAGGACTGAGGGATGGAGTGTTTTTGGAAAGCAGAATAGAGACAGGCACCAGTTGTGCTTTTCCATGGCCTTCCTCAGCTGTGGTGGCCCAGGGGCAGCCTGGCTTGGAAGCTTTGACAGTGAATTGGTGAATTTTTTGTTGACAAACTCAGAGGACCTGTGCCATGAACACAGTCTGACTTGGGAGTTGAACCAGAGTAAGGATTTCTTTGCTCCATAAAGATTCTCTTCCTGAAGGGACTTAAAGCAAAGATTTCCAGCAGTCCTGAGGGAAGCTGACAGTGCTGCATCACACCAATACATTTGGTATTTGGTTTTGGTTTTTTTGGTATTTGGTACATTTGGTTTTTGCATTTCTCCTCTGCAAGCATCACCACCATTTCTTTACATCTCTTTTCATTTTGCCAAGTAGTGGATCTCTTCTCTCAGCACTGGCAGCCTTGGGAAAAGTCTCTGTATAATATCCTCTAAGATTAAGTCAGGTCTGAGCATTTTTTGGTCCTTTTTTTTAAGGAAACATTCGCCAGATGAACATGTGTCTCTTTTTCTTTCACTCTTAATAACACAATTCTTTTCAGAGGGAACTTCTCTGTTGTCCCTTGTGCAGCCTCCTGTCTTGATTTGTGGCTGTGAGGGGCTCTCTGAAGCTTTTTGCATCTCCCACCTCATGCAGCCAGACGTGGTGTTGGCAGTGGAGGTGCTGTAGCTGTTTCCCCAGGAGGCATTTTTAACAAGGAGAGGCAGTTATGAAATGGATTGATGTGCCCAAATGCTTAGTAAAATAAACTCCACCTAACTGTTTTGCCATTGATTTTGTATAAATGAGCCTCCAGCACCGAACTGCAATGAAAGGAGCCAGGGTGATGATAAATGGCATTTCCTTGTTAGGCAACATAAAAGGCATTTAAACAAACTCAGCCTGCATTCCTGCAGCCCTGGCCATTAGCAGCTTTTGCAGGGTGAAGCTGATCTGTGTGCTGAGCAAGGCTTGAGGCAGTCCAAGCTGTGTTTGAGATTAGCAGCATGTTCTTGGATGGAAAAGAGACTAAAACCATGAGTTTTTAGTCTCTCTAAGAGCTCTCAATGGTTGTTCAAGGTGAAGTGCCCATGGTCTTTGGTGTTGTACCAATAGGAGAAGTATTGAATTTGAGCCTGGCTTTCAGTTTCTCACATAGGATGAGGGTTTGGTGTCATTTTGAGTCAGTGGCAATTATTACCCATCCCAATTATTACTAGCAAAATAATCTCATCTGGGATGGGGAACCCTTTCTGTGCCACTGTGTGCAGAGAGATGCAGAGCAGGTGGAACAGAGGGGAGGGAAATCCAAGGAAAGGAAGCCCTGGCATGGACACAGGTATTGCATTGGTGTGTTTTCAGATATAGTGATGGGAGAGATACTGGGAAGGGACCGAGAATAAGTGACAGGAAGGGACATTGGAAGGAACAGTGGCAAGGAACACAACTGGATCCATCTACACTCCAGCCAGTGTACCTGAAAGCCTTGTTCATTGAGCTTAAAATGGAAGCACAGGATGCTTTGGGTTGAAAGGGATATTAAAGACTGTCTAGTTCCAGTCCCCCTATCCCATGGGCACTGCTGCCACCCCCTAGATTCCATTGCTCAGGGGCCCATCCATGAAAATTCCATGAAGAAAAGCATACTTGAAAAGGTTACTCAAATACCTTCAGCTTCAGTCAGCTTGGGTGACTGAATGTATGAAGAGGTTTTTCTCTGGTCTCATGCAAGATTTTTTTTTGCTTTATAAAGTTTCTCCTAGAAAGGTGAGAGATGCTTAAGCACAGGAGTTCTTGGAACCCTCTGGGTAGTATCACATTAACAGAAAATGCATCACTGGCAAACATTCAAAGATACTTGGAGCTGATGTGGAGCAACCTCCTCCCAGTCTCCTTGGAGTCAGGGATAGGAGTAGAACATGACATGCATTTCATCACTGAATTTTCATATGAATGTTGGTGCAAACCTGCTGCAGCATGGGCTCCTCTCTGCAGGGTCACCGCCTCCTTTGGGTATCCATCTCCTGTGGCAGGGGTCCTCCAGGGGCAGGAGGTGGGTTTCTACTCCCCTGCAGACCTCCAAGTGCTGCAGGGGCACAGCTCTGATTTGATTCTGGATGCCTTTGCATTCTTCAGGGTATCCTGCCCTTCCAGTGAAAAGCAAACCATGCTAAATTGATGCTTCCCAGCAGACAGGCTGGTTGAGGTGGTGCAGTGCTGCAGTGCCATGTTTCAGCATTGTCTCTTGACTCTTCCAGACATCCTTCAGCCGTGGCTTCACCAAGAACATGAAGCTGGAGGCAGTGAACCCCAGGAACCCTGCAGAGATTTGTGTGGCTTCCATCACCTCGGTGAAAGGACGATTGATGTGGCTGCACCTGGAAGGTTTGTGCTCTAAAGGCTGCTTGTGTTTGTCTGTCTCACTCACTCACTCTCACTCTCTCTCACTCTCTCTTTATTTTGTCCTTCATCCTCTGCACAAAACTGCTCTCCAGCTTTTCAGTTTTACACATTGACCAGTTCTGTGTCATTTACCTGCTCTTTCTCTGGGGGAGCTGCAAGTTCCTCCACCCTCCCATCCATGTGGTCTTTATCACCCTGATAACAACCTCCTTCCTGCCATCATTGTACATCTTCATCCTGGGAACAGAAATTTGCCTCTCTTCTGCAGCTGAGACTTCTACAGCAATTCCCACCTGACAGGAATTGTACAGGAGGAGAGGTCTCTAATCAAAGCTCTTAAAGTTGGTAAAAACATTTCCAGGTAACCCAAAGTGTTGCAGTTCCTCCCCAGTGTTGGCTCTTCGTAGAGCTGTGTGCAGTGGCAGCTTTTGGTTTTTAAGATAATTGTTTGTAGCTCAAGGGAGCAGCAGCTCATCTGCAGCCTGGCCTGGACATAGGGCAAAATATTTTTTTTAATTGCTGGGATCAACAATTGTTTGAAATTCCATTCTCATCAAGGCTGTTGTTGAATTTACACCCATCTGATCAAGGAATCTGACCCATTCTTTTCTTAAATGACCAGCTGCCTTCACTTGTATATGCCAAAGATGTGGACAGATGCAGGAAGAGGGCAACACACTCTCACCTTGCGTCCTTCCTTCATCTCTTTGTCCCTGCCTTTTACTCTTTAAATTTCTTAAAGGATGTTTTTTTACAACTTACCATAAAAAACCCTGTGTGCATCTTCTTTCTTCTGAGTTCTGATACATAGATGTTTTAAGCTTGGTTTATATCTCAATACCAGGAACTGAATGATCTGTAGTAAACAGAAAATATGCAAAAGGCTGCAAAAATAGAAAGAAATCTTTGCTGCTGTAGAAATACATCACTACAGGATGCACGGTGTTATGCTTAAAACCGGCATTAAAAAAAAAACACAACCAAAAAAACCCTGCTTGTAGAGTTGTAAAATAAATGTAGCTTGAAGTGTGGCATGGGTTTTTTTGACTCCATTAATATAGTGTTGTTTCTAACTGATTATTTATATTCTGGAAGCAGCAAGGCTCCCCAGCTACCACGGGAGCCCCTCACTGAAGACCTCAGGTCCCACCATTTATCACAGGCGCCTCTGAAGCTTTCACTGTTGCCCTCCCAGTTTCCCAGTTTGACAGCCCAGGCTGCAGCCATAAAGCAGGAACACAGGAGTTAAGCAGGGCTGAGTTAGACATGAGGGAACATTGTGTGATAAATCACATTTTGTACAGTAGCAAACCCTAAACTCGAGGGCGAGCATTTAATGAGCAGCAGAGCGGTTCCCCCATGGTGGAGGAGAAGCTCAGGAATGATGGGATGCTCTGTGCTCTCTGCTACTTTATTACTCATCATCTGCATTGTTAATTTTTACTGGTTCATTTTAGATTTTAGAGCTTGAAGCTTTCTGGTGTGAATTTATACAAGTAATAATGCACGCTCCCTGCACAGCCCAGGAGCTGGAGGAAAACCCTTTGGTTAATCACTTCTCCAGGGAGGTTTCCTGTAATTTCCCTTTCACAGTTTCCTACAGTTGCTGCTCTGTTCTACCCATCCTCTAAGATTCATAGCAGGACACAGACATTTTCCTCACCCTGTTTCCAGTCTCCTTGTTTTCCCTTTAACCTCCCAATTCCCATGGATATTTCTTGCTCTGCGAAGAGAGCGGCATAAAACACAACAGATGAAACTAATGAGTCTCAAAAAAGCTGTTTTCTACTCCTGTGAGTGAGGCCAAAAGAATCAGATGTTGGAAGTGGAAAGCAGGGTTATCAATTGCCACAGGGCAGAAGGAGTGCCAGGGAGAACAGAGCAGCTGTGATTATGTCTTACAAGAGGAACAAGGTGTTGCAGGAGAATGGGCATTGTGCTGTTTTCTTGCTCCTCAGGGTGGCTGCAGCTGTAAACTTCAGAATCAGAATGTGCACAGAACCATTTTGGTTGGAAAAGACACTTCATGTCTCATTTACTGTTGCTTGTAAGCAGGGAAGTACATTTGATCTGGTTACTTTATAATAATTTAGAGTTGTAGAATAATTAAGATTGGAAAGGACCTCTAGGATAATTGAGCCTGATTTGTCAGAATAATACCATTACAATAATGAAGTGATTGGTTTTCCCAGACCTGGTATTTCAGTGTTGCTTTCTTGCTCTGTTTAGGGCTTGATCCATGGCTTGCCCACTGTGCTGACTCACTGTTGTCACATGGGCTCCTTGCCTGGATTTGTGGTGAAAATGGAGCTCCCCACTGGAGCTTTCATCAGGTTCAAACTGAGCAGTCACCACGTGGTATTATTTCATGGAGGAAAATGGTTTTTCAGGGAATTTCAGCTGCTGAAATCTTGTATTTAGCGAGCTGTGTCCCTCTCCTGTGCCTTCATCCCATATCCCATAGAAAGAAACTCTGTATTTTCAATGGATAATGCATGAACACTACAGAGGGCTCATAGAAACACCATGAAGACACCCATGGATCTACACAGACATCATGAATGCATTTTTTTCATCATTTCCTACAGCACTGTGTCCACCAGCACCTATCTCCCCACCTCCTTCAGGTTTTTCATGCAGCCACACACTCTCAGAGCAGCAGGTTTATTACTGATCCAAATGCTGCACCCCAGCCTTGCTGCTGTTCCCATCACAAAGTTCAATTACTGTTTCAATTACACCATAAGCCCTTGATGAACATACATTAGTGGGGAGCTCCCTGTAGTCATCTAGCTGAGCACAGTCCAACAATTGCTGCCTTAAGCAGGAGGCAAAGATGTTTTAACAGATGCCAAGGCGAGGGTGATGCAGGGGAAGCTACTGATCCTTTGGTCCCTTTTATTAGGAGATCACCCCATGCTGGTGCTGGAGCTGTCCTGGGGTGGGATTGGCAGAGGGAGGAGGTGAAGTTGCTGGCCCAGCTGTGCCAGCACAGTTGAACTTGAATTGGAATAGTTAAATGGTGCCTTGATTCAGCACACAGAGTTGTTTTTGAAAGAACTCAAAGCCAGCAGGAATATCTTCATTGGATTTTGAGTGGAAATCAGGTAAATTAGGAAAAAAAAAGTAGGAAAAATGTTCTTCACTGAAGGGGTGGTCAAGCATTAGAACAGGCTTCCTGGGGTAGTGGTGGAGTAACTGTCCCTGAAAGTGTTCAGAAGTCATGTAGATGTGGTGCTGAGAGAGAAGGGTTAGTGTGGGCTTGGCAGTGATGGGTGAATGGTTGGGCTTGATGATCCTGGGGTCTTTTCCAGCCTAAATAATTCTTTGGTTCTGTAAGTGAGACCCACATAAATGAAGACAGGAGATTGCCTTCTAAAAGAGGTTGTGAAAAAAACAAAACAAAAAAACCCACCAAAAAACCAACAACAAAAACAACAAAAAAACCCCCAAAACAAACCACAAAAACAAAACAAAACAAAACAAAAACAAACCACCAAACCCCCCCCCTCCCCCAAAAACCAAATTGAAAGATAATTGCTTTAAATAGAGACTTCAGGTAAAGTTTTGGAGTCAGCATCATGCCACAGACCTTGGTGCATGTATCCCACTTTGGATTTTTATACTGCTTCTCTCCTGTTGGATGATCAGCTGTTGTTTCATGTGAGGAGCCCTGGGAGAATTCATGGCACTTCTGGACAGAAGAGTGGCCACTCTCACCCTTAAAAAATGGGGCTTAAGGGCAGAGATGCATAAAAAAGCTTCAGGGAAGCACTGAAACTTGAAAGCCTCTCTCTCCCATTAGCTACCACCCTGGAAAGCCTAGATACACTCTGACCATTAAGAGCAAGCATTCAACAAGTCCTTCTAACTCACTTATGCAACTTCACAAAATATCCAGGGGTCAGCCAGGCCAGCTTGTTGAGGGAAGTTATTCATGTTTAACCTCCCTGGCTTTTGGCTGCTTCACTGCACACCCTCAAAGTGCTCTTAATGGGGTTTTCCTCATTGCAGTGTAAATGCAGTAGCCCCATCCTTGCTGTCTGTGCAAAACTGAAGCTGAAATGGTGCCTGACTTTGGTGCAGGGTAGCAGATTTATTTTTACATGTTCCATTTTTACATCATTTGCTTCCCTGGGCTCATGATGGATGCTTGGATGGCTCTGAGCTTGGTATCCCCATGCCTAAGTCCCCTTATAAATTTGTGTTTATAGGTTCTCAGATGCCCTCTCCAGAGTACATTGTTGATGTGGAGTCTATGGACATTTTCCCTGTTGGCTGGTGTGAAGCAAATGCTTATAACCTCACCCCACCACACAAAGCTGTTTGTAAGTACATGAAGATGGTAAATCAGTGGATATATCAGGGAATTTTCCTAAAATCTATAATCCCTTTTTTGACACTGTCAACCTACCCAGCAGACCAGTAACCAAGCTAGAATTGTACTGCAATAAATGGTAATAAATCTAATTAGTGACCAGATTGGAATTATACAGTTTCTGTGACAAATGTCTGTCTCTGTGACAAGTACAGTCCCTTCAAAAATGGAGGTGTCTATGCTGGGGAAGGCTGTTCCATGTTTTGGGATTGTACATTGTGTTTGGGTTTGTAGAGGGGTTGTTGGTCAGTGGGGTTGTCAGAGGGAAATGAGGTTTCCTTGTGCTGAGCCAGGTTCACTCAGGCAGCTGAGTGGATTTGGGACAAAAACCTCAAATTGAAAGAAAAACTCCCATAAAATATCAGGTGGAATGGACATACAGAGGCCATCCAGATGCCCCTTCCCAAAACCAGATCTGCTCCATCTAAATGGAGAAATAATTGCTGCCATTGTGTGATGGAGTTTCTGCCCTTTCCCAGGATATCTGTCCCTTTTTTCACTGCCCTTGCCAGCTCAGAGATTTTCTTAGTGTTCAGTTTAAATCCCCCCACAGCACAATTAAGCCCACAGTGTTCTGTCCTGCCTCCAGTGCATATTAAGACAAATTTCTTTCCTTTCTATTTGCATTTGAAGGCAGTTCATGAGAGCTCAGTGGCTTGGTGGTGTTCTGTTCCAACATACCCAATTTCAAGCCACCAGGTGAAAAATTGGCCTCACTGTTTATATTAATTAACATTGTAAAGACAAGTTTTAAAATGTATCAGCCCTTTCAAAGAGTTAAATATGCTTAAGTTAAAAATCAAGCAGCCAGAGCCTAATTTAGGAGAATACTGCTATGGCAACATTATGCAGCCTTATCACAATTTATAGCTGGGGATAAATTATGCTGGAGGTAATCATGCTTGTAAAATGTAATCTTATCCATATGTGTTTCTGTATGGAAAAATATTTGTGTTTTCATTTTAATTTTTTTCTTTTATGCTGATCCCATAAAACACTATATTAGCATTCCAGAGGAAAGATTAAATGTATTATTACATCCTTAAAGTAGGTTTTAATGATGTAGTGACTTACTTAAAAAAATACCAAGAAAGGATGGTGATAGTAATTAAGTACCATTTCATTGTGCTCAAAGTCGTTTTACAGTCAGTGCATTTACACAGCTTTTTATACATTCTGGGGCTACTTAACAGGACAGAAGGGTACAAAACTATTTTTTTTCTTCCTTGCTTTGTTTTTGCAGTGCGAAGGAAGAGGAGAATTGCAGTTGTACAACCAGAAAAACAGTAAGGTTTTTTTGTTGTTGTTGTTTTTGGTGTTATTTAAGGTGATATTTTTACAGGAATGCATCAGGTCTTCCAGTGGGGATAATACACAGCAGCTGTGTGGCTTGGTAACTACTGCCCAGATACTGCAGCACAGCCAGCAGGAGGATTCTTTTAAGTCTGAAATATTTGTTAGCATATTAGAAAGTCTCTGTAACAGCAATTTTTTACTGGTTGGGGCTGTACAGCCCCTGTCTGATGGCCATCAGGGGATGCTTAGGGAAGATGGACACGTACCAGGAGGGCATTTCCCTGTCTACCTCTTGCAGTTTGTAGAAATCTGAATTTAAAGGGGGATATTTGAAGCCTGGAGGTCTAAAGCTGACACATCAGGTTATACTTTTGGAGAAGGGGTGGATCTGGCTCCTGTATCTGCAATACTCTGGTCCATGATCAACCATGTGGAAGTGGAATTGTGTTGCAGCTGTCTCTGTTCCTTATCCCAGGCTGTTGCTGGTGTACCTCTTAGTCCAGCCTAAGGACTGGTTCTGGCCCTTTGTCCTGTCTGACAATATTAAATACACCAAATACTCTATTAAGTACACCAAATTTCTCTTTTAACAGGTTACCATCCACAGTGCCTGTTGAGAAAATACCTCATGACCTCTGCCCAGTTCCTCAGCTAGACACAACAGGTAAAGTTCCTTATTTCAAGGCCCCATGTCCTGTATGGAAGGGGAGGACCCCAAAAAGGCAGTGGGTTGTCACAGGGAGATGGAACCACATCCTCAGGGGGTGTCAGGGGGAGTGAGCCCACCTGGTGTACAGCAGATGGGGGTCTGGTTATCCACATGTCTTGCAGGGGCTATCAGAGTTCCCCTGGAGCTTGCCCATTTCAGATGATGATGTTAAGACAATGCTAATGAATTCTCAGTGATGGAGAGGGGTGCAGGTTGTTAATTGACACTGATGAAATTGTGTCCAGCAGGACCTGATGGGTCCTGTGTGTTACATCAGGACTGTGTGGTGTGGCTGCTGCTTCTGCTAAAGGCAGATTCCTCTCCCCTTTAGCAGTGCCTGGAGGCTCTGAGTTCAATATTCATCCATTTGATGGTGTAAACCCAGCAGCAGCAACAGGATTTAACTCACTTTATTTCAGCAGGCTGTGGGACACGTGTTGGCATTGCAGCCAACACCCCATTACAGTCAAATGGGGAAAATGAGCATCTTTTGGGGTATGATAACCAAAAAAGTGGATAACCACTTGGAAGGCTTGTGAACCACATCTAGAAATTCCCATGTCTCTCCATGGGCTTTGAAGGAACCCAGAGTAATTAGCCCAGACAAGGAAAACTGCACTGTAGACCCATGCTGGGTGAGGGAATGGCACTGCAGGGCTTGTGGGGTTGGACAGGAGCTGAAGAGGGGTTTCCAAGGCTCTTCACTGAGAGAATGTTCTCCCTGAGCTGATTCCCTGTCTCTGAGGCTCAGCTCCTGCATCCCCTCCTGGCAGGTTGCAGAGAGTCTCTGCTATTCCCTGCAGTGTAAGTTCTGGAAGAGCCCTGGCTCATGTCATAGATTAAATCCTTTCCCAGTCCTCCTTTCAGCAGGGTGTGCAGCCAAATCATCTTAAAGTCACCATTAAAAACATTTCCTTTCCCATGCTGAACAGATTTGAATAGCAGAGGTTTCCCTACCCTCTGTCCCAGGGTAGAATTTTATGGCTCCTTTATTCTCCTCCCCTTCCTCCCACATGTAGGAGGAAGAACTGCCCTTGATTTATGGTATGAAAGTGCTACAGGCACCTCACTGCTGCTTTCTCCTTGCAGGCACCATCAATGGGAGATACTGCTGCCCCCAGCTCTACATCAACCACCGCTGCTTCTCAGGTCCATATTTAAACAAAGGCAGGATTGCAGAGCTACCTCAGTCTGTGGGGCCTGGCAAGTGTGTGCTGGTCCTCAAGGAGGTATGGCCCAGCTCTCTTTTGGGGGGATTTCAGAGGAAAGTATAAATCATGGCTTGCCAGACCCAGAATTTGCAAACAATGCACCTAAAATCGTCCTGGAGTGGTTTCCATGAGGCAAAACCAGGAAGAGGGGGAAGGTTTTTCATTGTGGGTTTTGATGGGAAAGGTGAGGTTTTTGAAACATGGGGAGTTCTGTTGGTTGGGAGCAACTTTAGTTTGGGTTGCCATCAACACAGGAGCAAATGGCAGTGTCATGGAGACATGGGCATCTCATTTTGGAGACATAAACACCTTCCCAAAGAGCAGGACAATGGCAGGGGCCCAGCATTGCTCCATGTTACTTTGCAGAAAAAAATCAAGCCTATTATGGCCATAGGAACCAGTTCCAAATTCTGGAAGAGTTGAAGGGAGAACCTTCAGGGTGTTGCTGTAGGGGAGATACACCTGGTTCCTGGTAGCTGTTGCTGAGATGAGAGAGGTGCCAGCAGCTTGGAGAGCCATGGGCAGGATGGAGGTAAATAACTGCAGCACAGTTGAAGTTCCTGCTGCTCCTCAGCCCTTTCCACCCAAGGTGTTGTGCTCACTTCCACCACTGATGCAGTGAAGCATCATTCTGTGTGTGTACCCTTGCATCCCAAAGTCTTTGGTGAGTAACAAATAACTCCTGTGCAGTTTAGTACTTACTTTTACAGCCTAGCTGTTCTTTATTCCCAGTATCAGCACAAGTTTTCAACTGGGACCACTGGTTTATTGTGGTGTCTTTCACTGTAAGAGGCAAGTGAGGTGGCAGTGCCTGTTGTTTGACATCAGCTGCAAAGTTTGTCTCATTTCTGAGGTATTTGCTTGGAAAACAAAACAAAACAAAAATTGAAACCTGGAGCCAAATACAGTGGAGACATCAGCTACTGCCATCCAGCCATTGCACCTGGGCTGAAAAGTGGTAAGGTAGCTATTCTATGTAATAAAGGCTGACCTGAAATTAAATTAAAATAAATACACTGTCAGCTTTAGTTTTAGTTCTGGGATCAGAATGTCTAAGAAGCACAAACAGTTTTTCATATATGCCAAGACCTCCTCAGAAACATTGTAAAATAAAACAAGGTGTCTTCTTAAAACTCTAGATGATCTGTAACCCCCCATATCTTATAGAAATATGCTGTAAAATTAATTAGCTTCATTGCTTACTGCTCTTACTGTTTTTAAGACACTTGGCTCTTTATTTAGGAAGCGAATGGACTGTGACAAAAGATGCCTTTTAGACCCTTGATGATCTAATGGAAGAATCCCAGATAACTCTTGTACTCTCCTCTTTCTGTCCCACAGATACATCAGTATTCCAGGTTTAAAAAAGTAACAGTTTCCTGCCCAGCTTTGAGGCCACCCTGGGATTTAGCATCTCTTGTTAGGGAGGATGTGTGGGATTATATCTCAGATAGAGGAGGGAAATTGAGTTTCTCCTCATAACAATGCTGATCATTGAGGTCCTGAGCAGGAGAAAAGAGTTGTGATCACATTTTTACCTGTGCCTTGTCAGTGATATCTCCTAGGAAAACTTCATCTAGGATTGAGACTGTTTCAAGGAGGGTGGAGATGGGAAATGTGTGAACACTGAAGTGCTGTGATGGGAAGAAAAGTGCTGAACTGCCCAGTGGCATACACACAGAAAAGAGCCCCTGTGCACATGAAAATACATGATATGGAGAACTTTATGAGGTGCCTGTGAGGCTGGGCAGAGGCTTGTGATGGTGCTGCATGATTGTGTTCATGGTGTGACTCCAGCTCACTCAGCTCTGAAAATCCAAAGGTCAGCAGCATCAAAATAAAACCTCACTGATGGGTAACAGCAAAGACTGGCCTTGCCTAATCCCCCCAGTGCTGCAAGGCACAGGGGCTGCACCCAAACCATTCCTGATGCACAGGGCTGAAGTTAAACCACCAAAATGTCAGACTGATCCCACTCCAGCCAAAGGACGTTTGACCAGTCTGAGATGGTTGATGTAATTTTCCATCTCCAGAGAAAGTTGGAATCTGCTCTAGTTTCTTCACTGGTTTTGTTTAAATCACAGTTATTTTTTTTTCCAAAACTCTGTTTGTTTGCATTTAATAGAGTGTAATATGAAGTGATACTGTTGCTAGAAGGTACCACTGTTGCTGTGATGATGGACCTTTGCTGTAGGGTAAAATGCCAAACCCAATGACTCATCTGAGATACAAGAAGAGTAAAAGCCAGAAGTTCTAATTTTTTTCTTTCCTTCCCTGAAAGGGAAATAATTGTTCTTACAAAACACTTTTTTTTTTAATGGAATTTAGAAGTTTACAGAGTCCTGCTGGTGCCAAGCCAGCTTTGAGAAAAGTCCTGGCACTGTGGGTGCCTGAGCAGGGCTGGAGTTGATTAGGTGTCTGGGAGAACGCCCAGACAGGGCCACACTGCTATTGCAGGGTTGGGTTTTCTTTTCTTGCTCATTTCCCAGCTATTCTGACAATTCAGTTTATACAATAATTTAATAATGTGCACCATTACACTGGTGAGGGGGCAGGGCAGCACTCTTGGTGGAAATTGGTCAGCAAGATGCTTTCTGCCCCAAATGTCCCTCCAGCCAGCAGGGTAGAAGTGTGCTTAAGGAGAGCTTTCCCAACAAACTCCTGCAAAGGGGTTAAATAACTCCCTGGATTTGCTGATTTATGATGAGCTGTGAATGAGTGTGGCAGCTCTGCAGGCACTTGATGTTTTTGAAAACCCAGTTCTGGTTTCCTGACATCGGGTATCAGAGGCCAGTGCCCCTAAATTGTGTGGGGAGAGAACTGCAGCAGCAGATGTGGGTGAGCAGCTGGGAGGGCTCACTCAGAAACTTTTCATAGTTCAAAATGGTTGGGACCATAAAGATTATCCAGTTTCACACCCTGCCATGGCAGGGACACCTTCCACTATCCCAGGTTGCTCCAAGCCCCATCCAACCTGGCCTTGGACACTTCCAGGGGTTGGGCAGCCACAGCTTCTCTGGAAAACCTCTGCCAGGGCCTCACCACCCTCACAGGGAAGAATTTCTTCCTCATATCCAGTCTAAATCTACCCCCTGTCAGTGTTTGGTGTCTCTAATTGGATTTTATGAGTAGTGGTTTGAGTAATGTTTCCAAGGGCCCAATGATAAATTAAATTTTGCTTCTAGCAAATAGCCTATCCGAGTAACTCCAGCCAGTGCCATTTTACAGAGTGCTCTGCAGCATTAAGTGAAGCCCTTGCGTGAAAATGATTAATCCTGTAGGGTTTTCAAAAAGCTAGCAAATCCTCAGGTTGCTGGATTTAGAGGAGGAAAAAAAACCAACACAGAAAAAACCAACCAAACAAACATAAACACATTGGTCACTGCAGTATGACCTAGTTATTTTTTCATTTCTGATGAACTGCATTCATGGGTGCTGGATAAACTTAGTGTTCATCATACTGAAATCATTTGCAGGCCCTCAAGGAATTAAGAACAGGCGTTAGGTGAAGAGCTAAATTCGATGAAAACCAATCCAGACTCGCTCGTGGGATCATTCATGTGCATACAATGCAGAGTGTTCAAACACACAGTCTGGTGCTGTTAAGAGATTTGTTTTCCTTGTGTTTATCTCCCTATGCCAAGTGTAGGCTATTAAAGCTTGGATTTCCTGAGCCAATAGCAGGAATCATTTTTATTCTCAGTGACTTTGGATTAAAAGGATTGGCACATGTGTTCTCTTGCACCGAGTGGAGACACACTGGGTTCCAGGGACACCTCCTGCAAACTCTGTTTTGTGGAAACTTCATTACTATTCTGTTAATACAGTCAAGGCACACAACTCTCAGGCTCTTAAGCACATTGCTGACCTCAAATGTGTGGATTTCCCCTTCAGTGTTCACTGTGTGGTGGTGCACACGATCTGTACCTGGTTGTGCATTCAGAACTATTTCTGTTTTCATTGTTTTATTAAACTGGTCCATGATGGATGCAGTCTATGGAATCTGCTTTGGGTGAGGGAGTCTATCACAAAGACAAAATTACTGGTTAGCAGATTTTTGGGTTTAACAGCAGCATTTAATACAGTTACCATACTCAGCTGTTACCTATAGTAGGGCAACAATGATCCATTCTTGCACCCCTCCTCCTTGTATCCAGCCCTTAACCTGAGAACCAGGACAGAAAAAAAGCACCTGCAAGCTGCTCTTACCTGTGCAGCACCTGGGACCATATTCAGTGTGATGAAGAACTGTTTCTAAACCCATCATTGTTGTTGGTTTTATCTCCCCATAGGTTCTCAGCATGGTGATCAATGCAGCTTACAAGCCAGGGAGTGTTTTACGAGAGCTGCAGCTTGTGGAAGACCCTCAGTGGAATTTCCAAGAGGAAACACTCAAAGCAAAGTAAGTCTTCAATATTCTTTTATTTGGGAGGTTTCAGAAAGGGAACTGACTAGGAAAAAAAAAAAAAAAAAAAAAAAAAAAAGAAAAAAAAAGTAAGAGTTTTTTTTCTATTGTGAGAGTTTTACTTTTCTGATTATCGTTTCGCTTCATTGAATTATTTGACTCATTCCATAGCAACTTCAGAAATGAAATATTCACCTGAATGGTTCATTTCTATTGTCTTTCTTCAAGCAGCCATCCAATTTTTGATGAAGTCAAGTCCTGAGTTTTACGATAAGCTGTTCTTATAAGCTTGTCTATTACTGAATGAACTCAATTCCTGCCTTTCTAAAGGGAGGAGTATTGCTGCTTTTAAATTAGGGCCTGTCAGACTAATGCAGGAAAAACTGGTGAGAATGAATGGCACCAAAAAAAGTTCAAACAAATTTTCAAGGACACATTTTTTAGCAGGAGTGTGATTAGGGCAAAGTAGTAGCAGATCAGAGATTCAGGTCAAGATTTGATGCCTTTCTAGAATCTATTCTTCAATTATTTTCTGAACAGCACCAAAGAATACTGAATTCCTCCTTCCAGCGTTAAAATCTTTATTTGTATCTTCTTTATGTGATGGGCCCTATACCTAGGATGTATTTCAACAACCATTGTCTGTGTGAAAGAGAGGAGTCTCACCTAAACTCTCTCCAGAGTCCTTCTGAAGAATAATTCTTCCCACTTGAAGATAAATGTCAACAAATATTTCTTTGAAGAAAGCTCTCTTTGTTGACTAATGGTCACCTTGACTTTTTAAGTGCTGTAGTTAAATGCAGTGAATCTCACCCTTTGTACTGAACTCTGTAACTCCTTTTCAAAGAAAAGCAATTTTCTCTTGGTTATTTGATATAAATAGCTGCCAAACACAGCACTATTGATGGCTACTATATTTGATCTTTGCCCATGCAGATATTGCAGAGTTCATGTGTACTCTGGTTGAGGGCGGGAGCTGAGAAAGTTTTACTCTGTGTACACTTAAAAGGCTTTCCTGAAGGAGGATTGCACACTGAAATTAAAATCTACTAGAAACATCCTGGTTTTAATTTGCTTCTTTCACCCATGTGGAATGTCAGGCTTTTGTGTTTGTCAGTGGAGATGCAGTGAATAGAAGTCTAAAAGTCAACCCTGTGCATGCAGATTTTCATTTAAAACAGGTCTTTGTCCATGACCTGATTTTCCTTGATAGCAGGATTCCACATCTTGTGCTACAAATATGAGATAATTCACTCCTACAGGTGCTTAGCAGTCATGAAATCAAGTTGCAATGGCCTATATTACTTAACATCCTCTCCTGCAAAGAACTGAGCTTACAGGCAGTTTCCTATTAGCAGTATAGAGAGTAGGATTTTGTTGGAGTTTCCCAGTTGAGTGTGGGGATCTGCCTTGTGCAAAAGCAGAAATACCTATTTCCTAAAGCTGCTGTAACCCATATTTCTAATGGGAGAGAACCTGGAAAATGTTTAGCTGATAGTATTTTATGTTGGCCCCCCAGCTCCATCTTTATACGTGTTCCTGTGCTCTGGCTGCCCCAGCAGGCATCAACCTCAGCTCTCCAGGGAGTCAAGCTCCATCTTTAAACTTTATTAAGCCACAGAGTGGATCATCACAGGCTCAGAGCTGGGACAACAAGTTTTGGAGTCCCTTCTGAGAACAGCAATGGATTCTTCTCCAGTGTGGCATTGCCCTGTGGCTCCTGAGGAGACAAAGCTCATGGGGTGGACAGCACCTTGCTCCTGCAGCTCTTTGGTTTCTGTGACTGATCTCTTCACAGAGCAGAGCTTGGTGGCTATGCCAGCCTGCCTGTGGGTAGTTTGAGTACTTCCAAGAGTGGATGGCAGAGGATTGACATGTCTGGCTACCCTAAGACTTCCTTCTTTTTTCCTCGTTTAGTTTGCTTGAGTTGCTGCATCCAGAAGTTTTAATTGCATTTGGTCATTCAGGAGGAGACCAGAAAACACAGCTATGAAACCAGATACTGTGGAACATACAAACAGCACATGACACCTTCCAGCAGGTGTGACTGCTCCAGAATCTTAAACAGAGACCTGTAATGAGCAGCAGAGACCTGCAGTGAGCAACTTCCAGCTCCAAGGGCTGTGGATGGTGCCTGTTGCTAAGGATGACAGCTCCAGGGCCAGCTGTGATGGCATCGTGTCACTGCCTTCTTTCTGGTGTGGACTGGCACCTCCTGGGATCTTGGCAGTGCTGTTTGCAGTGCCTGCAGTAGAGCAGAGCAAAGGGATTGGTGAAGGGAAGGCTGCTTTTCCCAAATGCAAGGTTTTGATCTGCTAGGAGTGCATTATCTCAGTCCTGTGGCATTTAGTTCACTCTGCTGTCATGAGTGACCACTGTGGAATCAATTATGCTCACCTTGCAAAGAAGATAAAACAATTTAGATTGTCCAGAGAGATGTGTGTGCAGTGTGTGATGGCAGCCATTTCCCACCAACGCTGCTGGCTCCGTGTGAGAAGAGTCAAAGCTGATTTATTGCTGATGATGAGTTAGAAATGTCAGGCTTGATCCTCCTGAGTTCCCAAGAGGGCCAGTTGAAGCTGTTGGCATTCAACCCTTAAAGTTTTGGTGCTGTTAAGTTCAGTGCCTACCCCTTGATTTGCCTTCCCAGTTTTTACATGAAATGCTTAAGGGACTTTAAGCTTTTCAAGGGTTTTCATTTCTAAGGGCTGATAATGGGGCTGTTTGGCTTTACCTGTTTATGCAGGTCTTTGGACATAAACAAAAGCAGTGTGTGCAGAAAGTTATCTCCTGGGTCTTGTATGAAGCCCAGTTGATCAAAACAATAAAGATGAGTATTCCTGGACTCCTTCATTAAATGAAATTCTGAGAGTTGCTTAAATCCAGCAGCTGAACTCTAGGAATATTTACCCCTCTGCCAGACATCATTGCTTATTTATGAGGCTGCATTTCAAAGAAAACCTTTTCACTGCAGTTGCTTTAGAAGACTGCCTTTAACTTGTGATAGGTGAGGTGTTTGAAATCTTCTTTTCTAGTGAGGTTGGCTCTCAGGCTTCCCAGGGCTCTGATCCTGTTTGAGGGAGCAGAGTGTTACCCACAGTAGGTGGAAAATAATCTAAGGACACTGGCAGCAAACTGGATGTGCACAAGTGCATGGAAGCAGTTGGGATGCAGCCAGCTCTGCCTGGGAGAACTGGCCAATGTCATTGCAAGGCCACTCGCTGACGTGTTTGGAAGTTGATGAGGATGAGGGAAGAATCCTAATTTTTGGAAAAAAGGCAATTACAACACCCTTTCTTAGGAAGGGCAAGAAGGAGAATCTAAGTAACTACAGGCTGTCAGCTTAACTTTCCTGCAAAGGTTATCAGCTAAATCCTCTTGGAAGCCATTTCTGAGGACATGCAGGACTAGTAGGGGATTGGCAAGAAGCAAAGGGTGAGTTGTGCCTGATGTGATGAGGTAACTGGTTTGGGGTTGAGGAGGAAACAGTGGAAATTACTTTGTGTTCATTTTGAGCAAGGTTTTCCAAACCAGGATCAGTGGGATGGCTTAAACCTTTTATTTCTGTAATCAGAAGGAGGCTTAATGAGACAAGGCCTTACAACCTGAGCATTCCCAGTTTCCTTTCTGAATCCTGTGTTCAAGAGGACAAAATACCAGTGGGTGATTAAATAGCATTGAAGGAAGTTGGCTCCTTATGTAAGAAGTTATGTCTCCTTAAGGTAGACAGACGAAATAGAAATTTCTTGCAAAGAACAGAAAGAAGTTTTCAGTCCCCTGAAAGGAAATTGAGATTTTCATGTACTGAGTTGTTCAAATTAGTCTCAAGAATTGTCGAACACCTCAGAATGGGACTCCTGAAAATGAGGTTCTCAATGTTCTTGCTGTTTGAGTTTTTCAGCACAAGACTTTCTGTGTCATCACACAGCAGTCCCTAACTGGAGCTTCTAGAAGGCACTGTGTTCTCATGGACCTCTAATCTATTTTAGGGAGCTTCAACAGAAGAATTCTGTTGCAAAGTGCTGTTCATTTAATATTTTTGCTCATGGATCAGCAAGTGGATTTTTCATGGAAATGGTTCCAGCCTTAAGGTTTTCTCTGAGTTTGGGATCTGAGGGCAGAGAATGGGGAAGAGGAAAGAAAGATTCCTTTGGTTTTAGCTGAAAAATCTTTTCTTAAAAAAGAACAGCAATTTCTAAGAAAACCAAAAATATTATCCTTGATACAGCAATTTTCCAATTTTCTCTGGTGCTGGCTTGCTGCTTGCAAGTGATTGAGAAGATAGGAGTCCTGGTAAAAACATAAACAGGAGCATCAGTAGCTGGTAACTTTTTGAGAGGTGCTGATGGAAAGGGTTTTCTGACAAAGGAGCTCCTTCCACCTGGCTGTCCTTGAAACAGCTCAGATTACATTGGTGATGCCTGTGTTAAAAATCTTTAGTGTGTGAGGAATATGGAAAATATTCGTAGAACCTGGTTTATAGCTGAAAGAGGTGCTGCCAAGACCAAAATGATGTAAAAAATATTGCTGTGGCCCGTACCAACACCTTGGATTATTGATTGCTGCAGTCATGGAGATCTCCATTTTGCCATCCTCTCTCTTAATTAAAATGTGTGTTGCATTCAAAGCAGACTATGAAATCAGTCAGTTGTTCATTTTCCTAGTTTCATCTTTTCCTTTCAGCAGGAACTGTGGTACAGTGGGTCCTTCCTGGGCAGCCAAACACAATAGGAAGCACACAGTCAGAAGAAGTCAGCCATCCTTGAATAATACCCATCAGGCAGCTTTCTTAGCTTATAAGAATAAGATCAAGAGGCAATTTGATTAGAGCGCTTTTGCAGGGAAACAAAACCAGATGCAGTCTTTTCATCCTAGTGGTGAAAGTCAGAACAAGGACAAATAAATGTGAGTTAAATTCAGATGCATCCAGATGTAAAATGAGGTATAGGCATGTGAGGTGTAGTTACAGGTGCTCCCTGTGCCAGGATTCTTCCAGTGTGGGGACCCTTGAGGCTGGTGCTTGTCTGGAAGTGCTGGCTTAGTCCAAGCAGAGTTTTTGGGTCCAGGTGAAAGCAGCTCAGTGAAATCCTGCAGCCTGTCACAATCCAGGCTGTCGTTAAACTTTAATGGCTCCTGGAGAAGTAATAAGTGCGGGAGTCTTTTCAAACACATTGAAAAGAAATATAAAACTTTTATAAGTAGATGAGTTTAAATGCCTGTGGCATTTGGTGGTTTTGGTATTAGGTATTGCCAAACTTTCCTCAGCCAGCCTGCCTTTGCAGCTGTTTCATAGGGAAGCTGGGATCATAACAGTGCTCTGTACCTGAAAGGAACACGTTTTTCCCTTTTACATCATCTGTCCAGGTCTTTTAGGGTCTGTGAAAATTTGGCTCAGTGAGTCATTCATGCATTCAGGTGAATGAATCCAGGATTGTCTTGGCACCAAATGGGATATCAGAGCCTGGCACCTTGCAGGAATGCTCATTTAGGTTTTATATGAGGTCATAATTTGGATTGAGGATGGTTGGACTGGGCTGTACTCAGACCAGTTTCATTTGGGTTTAAAAAAAAAAACACTTCATGTGCTGTCGCGGAGGCCACAGTTTCAAGCCCTTTCCCCACACCCCTTTGTTTCAGAAAGAGCTGTCTGAATGTTTTAACTCTCTGGTCACATCTTTATTTCACCACCTCCTTCTCTTCATCTCCCATGACTATCAGAAGCTGCTAGGAAACTGCAGATCTTAATACACTGACAAATGCTTTGTTTCATTTTCTCGGTGACTGTATCTTCATCTTTCCTTGCCTCCCATCCAGTAATCTTTCTTTTACTGTTCCCTCTTTTTTTTTTGTTTGTTGTGTGTTACTTTTCCCTCCTCTGAGCACATTTTTAATGCCAGCACCGGGCTCTGGCGTGGTTGTCTCTTGTGTTGCATTCCTCAGGATGCGTAAGAGATGTTTTAAAAACCTTATCTCACTGTTTACAACAGCTTGCTTCTGCTGTTTAATAAATTAAGGGGATAATTGGTTTTCCAGGGTTCACATCTACAATGTAGTACAGCAGGGATGTAACTCAGCCATTTATCGCTCAGAAACAGTTCATATGAAACACCGAAATAAATGTTTTAGTGACACAGCAAATTTAAGACAAACCTTTCTTTGCAGGTTTCTGCTCCAGGCATTCCCTGTAGGAATCAGTTTTTAGGGTCTGTTGCTGCAGCCCTGTTAAGTAACTCCAGAGACTCCTGATGAGTTCCTCAGGTTTTGTAGTGCCCACATCTCAGAGTGGTGAACTCATCTGGTCTCAGGGTGGCAGAGATTGTTGTTTCACACAGATACTTCTTCACAGTGAGTGTGTCCTGATAGCCGTAGCTGACACCATGATAGGGATTGTTGGGAGCTGGAACATGATATGGGAACAGGAAAGATGGCAGTGGAGAAAACCAAAAGTGCACTGAGATTCTAGAAAGTTCAGTCTAAACACAGGGTGGTGGCTAGAAAGCTCTGCAAGGTGTAGAAGTATCTGATCATGGGTCAATTTATGAAGAGAGACTGCATCCCTCTCCCAAAAACAATAAGGGCTTGCAGTCCTGTGGGTTATCCTCACCAAGCCTACTGAGATTTTTTTCCTTCTCTTGCCATATCTACAGATATATCTAGTGTGCCCATAGATTACTTCCCAAACTGTGTCCACACCTTCAATTTATTTCATCCTTTCCTTCCTCAAGTCCATCTGAAATGGAGCCACTAAAAAAGCAGACCTGTTCCGCCTGCATTCTCACGAGAGGCACTCCCCAAAAGTCCCCAGGGAGGATTTCTCCCTGGCAGAGAGGAGTCTGGTCTACAGCAGCACAGGATTTTGCTGAATGGGTGACGTGGGGTCCTGTACTCCTCCCTAGGTACAGAGGGAAGACGTACAGGGCGACCGTGAAGATCGTGCGGACGTCGGACCAGGTGGCCGATTTCTGCAAGAGGGTCTGTGCAAAGCTCCAGTGCTGCCCCAACCTCTTCAGCCCTGTGCTGGTGGCTGAAGTCTGCCCTGAGAACTGCTCCATCCACACCAAAACCAAGTACAGTGAGTATTGAGAAATGCCTCTTGCTGCTGGCTGGGAACCAGAGAAGCAGAGATGGTGCGTGGTGAAGAAAGGGAGTTCTGTGATTTGTTAGTCCTGATGAGGATTCATCTCATCTAAGAGCAGTTATTTAATCTTGAGGCCACCACAGGTTCCCTTAGAACCCTGTACCAGAAAACTGCCTCTCACTCCATCCAAATACATCTGTTTGAGTGTCATCACTTTTTGGACATCTTGGCTTTTCTTTGTATCTAAAGTTAACAAAAGGAATATGAAAAGGAGCCTGCAGTGTGAAGCTGAGATTTTAACTTGCCACATCTGAGACAGCTTCCTTAGGTGAGATGAATCCTCTTGGTAGAGAGTTTCTGGCATATACACCAGCACAGGCCAGAACCACAGTGCTGAGGTGCTGGAAGGTTTGGGAACCCTGACTCTCTGCTCAGAGGGTGTAATATTTAGACATGACCCTGCCTGTTCAGGATGGCTGTTCTTGGTGTTCAGTGCTTTTTGTTGTCCATAGTACTGGTATTACTGGCTATTGAACAGGTCAGGAAAGTGGAAGTCAGTGTTGTCCTTCTTCCACAAAGGTTGCAAAAAGCAGTATAATTGATCTAAAGCAGTGCTCTTGATTTTGGTGCCAGAGTAGAGGGAGAAACACACTTGAGGGGGATACTGAGATCACTGGGGATGGGTTTCTGTAGAAGTCTACATCTGAGCTGGAATCCTGGCTCCCACTGGTAGCAAATGGAGCACTGGAAGAAGGCAGCTGAGGGAGCTCCAGCTGAGGTTGTCCCACCTCAAAGTTGATGGTTTATGTGACTGGATGATTTTTTCCTCAAAACTCCATTGATTTGCTGAAAGGCTCAGTTCAGTTATGAACTTTTGCAGGGGTGCCAAGTTTTAGTTTTAGCTATTTTAGTTGTTCTGGGATACCCTTGCTGGTCAAGGACAGAGTGTTTTTCATCTCCAGTGTCAAAAGACACTTAATACAAACATCTAATATAAGGTCAGAGGACTCTCACATCCTTAATTTCAACTTGGGCCACAAAATAGTTGAAAGTAATAAAAACCCATTCCTTTGTACACAACTGAATATAGCAGTCCCTTTTCCCTCTGCTGAAAACTTCAGCAAGTGGAAGGGTGTCTGAGACTGCTACCTCACACAAAAATGCATTGGATCAACTCTGTAACTTGTTGGCCTCTTTCCCTCCAAATCATTGCTCAGTTCTGCCTAAACACATTGTTAAATTCTGAAGTCTTCATCAATAAATCTTGACACATAAGAGCTGTAACACTCTGTGCTAGTCCAACATGACCTATTTATGTTGTTTTCTTTTTTTGTTTCCAAATCAATTTATTTTTAAGTTTAAATTGCACTTCAAGTACAGTCTTGAACTTGTAGCAAGGAGCAGGCCAAGGTTCCCCTTCTCTGGGTGGTTAAAGTTTTTAATGGGCATTGTGCTTCGTTTCTCCAGCTTATTATTATGGGAAGAGGAAAAAACTCATTAAGCCACCAATTGGGGAAAACAACAACATGAAAAGTGGTCCTGTCAGGCCAGCCAGACGCAGGAAGGGGCGGAAATCCATGTTTGTGCAGAAGAAAAGGAGATCATCAGCTGTGGATTCGAATGCTGCAGGCTCTGCAGAGGTTTGTGTGGCTCTGGGATAAATCAGCAAAAACTCCTTGGTACCGTCTTCTTGTCCCCCATTCTGCATTTTCCTTTTGGGGGGCTTCTCAGCACAGATGAACACTTCGGTTTTATTTTGGATCCTTCCTTACTACTCTGTTCTTCTAAAATCAGACTGGTTTCATTGGGGAACTTTAAGGATTTTTACCTTGTCCATTTCAGAGGTAGAAGGAGATTTTTTTGCTCCCACCTTCCCAGTGCTCACTGGCTGACATGCTGCCTAATACTTCATTTTATTTCCTTCTTAAAAGCAGGCAGATCTGCCTGTTGGATGTTTTGTACAGCATTTAGCAGTGTGGAGGGGATCTGTGATCCATGTCTAAGATCTCCAAGTATTGTAATAAATAATAATAGCTCATAGCCATTGTGGTTTCCTGGAATTTTATTTTTTCATTAACTATTCCTGATATTTTTGGCTCGCAACATCAAGTTTTAGCATACAAGCAAATGGTTTGTGTCCCAAATACAAGGAATTTGAGGGCTCAGTCTTTCCAGTCTGCTGTGTGATACAACAGGGTCTGAGCCTCAGCAAAGATTGGTGTCCAAATTAAACGTGGAATAGACTTAGTTCTGTGTGGGCTGTTTTCTGGGGGCTTTTCCCATGGTGGCAATAACAGAGCTCATGTGTGGTTTCACTTCCTTAGCTGAGTGCCAGTGATTGCCGCTTTGTGCAATGTGAAATAAAATTGCGTTGCTTAAATTCTCTCTGTTTCAGCTAGAGTAGGTTATTTTATTCAGCTTTCAGTTGATTGCCTGCATCTTCATGGCTTGGTCCTCATTTAGGTGTAGTTCTGCTTCATTTCCTTATATTATACCTGCTTCAAAGGAACCTAAACTTATGTTAAGCCTAAATCAACCATTAGCCAAGTGTTTCAACCTTTCAGCCAATACATCTTTGTCTAAATTGCTCTTTCACTCTAGACCTGGGCATATGGCTTTGGGTGCCTGCTCACACTTGGATCAGAGATAAGCTGTCAAAGCCATTTGGGCAAAGTTATATATATATAAAGTTTAAAATGCAGTTTCTGTCTGTTGGTGAGTGGCTATAAGCCCTGTGTGACAGAAATAACAAGAATCTGGTATAATACTTCAAAGGGAACTTTGGGCTTCACCTCCAGCAGTTCAGTGTTGGGCTGAAAGCAGGGAAATCTGGCTGAAATCCTCTGTCCTGAGTTCTGCAGAAATGTCACTGAAAGAGTGCTATCTTGAACATCGAGACATTTTTGAAGGGCACCAAAATTTCCCTACTTTCAGTGCCAATAACAGCCAAAACAATTTGAAGCAATGTGAAATTTAAAGTCAAGCCTGTTCCTGATTTTATTTCAACTCAGTCAACCTGAATTTCATTTTATCATCTTAGTGTTTTGCATTTCTCCTCCTGCACATCTGCAGCACCACAAATTTTGAGACACCAGCCCAAGAGAGGAACATTTCATGCCAGATGAGTTATTGCTGTTGACCTTTAGCTGGGAGGAGAAAAAGTATTTACTGCCACATACTTTTTTTTCCCTTCTGCGTTTTATAACAAACCTAAATCAAGGGTTAATTCACTTGGTGCTGTAATGAAAATTAGGTGATTCAGTGTCTAGGTTTGGAAAAGAAAGGTGTCTGCCAGGGAAAGCTAGAATGGAATTCTCCCTTGGAATGGAGAATGTAAACCTCTTCCCTCTGAATTATAAGAATTTTGAAATCAAGGGGCTTTCAGGCAAAGATGTGGGAGTAGGAATAACAGTTCTTTACTAGGAATATTAAAAATACAAATGTAGTAGTACAAAACAAAGGAAACAAACAAAAAAGAGAAAACCCTGACAGAGTCAGAGATACAGCCTGACACCTTGTTGGTCAGGGTGTTGGTAGCAGTCCAGTCAAGTCCTCCTTCAGTGACAGACGTGGTTCTGTTGGAGCAGAGATGATCCTGTAGGGGAGTGTAGTTTTCCTCTGAAGTTCCAGTGGTGGTGAGATGGGTCTGGTCTTTCTCTGGGAATCCAGTGCAAACAGGCTGCCCTGGTGTTCCAAATCTCAGGTTTTATCCAGGTAGGAATGCTGGGCTCCTCCCCCTGGGTGTAGCATCTCCCAGTGGGATGATGTAATTGTATCAGCCATGCAGTGACCCTCGATGGCCCATTAACAGCAGATATCCCCCTGGAGGGAGGATGGGTGGTGGAAGAGATAAAGAACACTGCCCCACATGGTTTTAACAGCTGGCCCATTTAGAGAAGACACCTGCCCCCTCTTCCCCAGAGTCAGGAGGAATGGGTCCTGGAAGAGAAAAACTCCTCCCCAACCGGTCTCAACAGATGGTAACGGAATACACACTTTGGTTACATCAACCCAAGACATTGGATAAAAACAAAAGTTACCCCGCACTAGCATGGCCATGGGAGCGCAGTTTCACCCCGGCCTTTGGGTTTGCTGCTGTCCCCACCTCCCGGGTGCTGTTTGTCCGCGCAGGAGAGCGATGAGGAGGAGCCAGACGCGATGGAGGACGAGACGGGCAGCGAGGAGACGAGCTCAGAGCTGCGGGACGACCAGACGGACACGTCCTCGGCCGAGGTGCCCTCGGCGCGGCCGCGGCGGGCGGTGACCCTGCGCAGCGGC
>VXBR01009536.1:128634-140812 GCA_013400215.1 Cisticola juncidis | reverse complement strand
CCCAGCCCCACGCCGGCAGCGAGGGGGAGAAGGGGACGCCGGCCAAGGAGGTGAGCGTGTGCCTTGTCACCACTCCTGAATTAACCTTCAGTGCCAAACCTCGCTGGTCTGGGGAGAGATCCCTGCCCTGCTTCTCCACAGGAGGCAGTTTGCTTTGTTGTAGGAGAGTTTGGGGATGGTCACGAGGGATCTCTGGAGTCTGGGCAGCTCCTGAAACATGGTTTATTGCATAGGGTCTGCTTAAAGCTGCCAGCCACAGCTAAAAGCATGCCCAAGAAAAGGAGAGCGAGAGCAAGAGAGAAAGAGAGAGAAGGAGGGCCAGCAAAGAGACCCGAGTTCTTGTTACATTACATTATATCTCTTTTTGTCTTCAATATGCTAATTTACAATCATCCAACCGCTAAAAGACACAAACCCTATAGAATTTACATAAAGCCTATCAGAGTTACTACATTACCATAGTGTGTTACATTTTAAGGCCTAAAAGCTACTTTCTAGACTCCTTTTCCCTGCCATATTGGCAGGGTCCCCCAACCTTTGGACCTTTGTCATCCCTTTATTTGCCAAGGGTATTGTTAAGAGGGATTCTCCTTCAGGTGGCCAAACCATTGTTTTCCTGTTGTTCAGTAACTAACGGCTTGGCATCCTACATCTCAAAGCTTGCCTTCATTTCTACTTCTCTTGCAGGTTTCATATTCTCAAAATCTTTTGCCAAGCAACCATATTTATAAGGCTTTCCTGTTTCATCTTTCCCAACACTTTATGAAGGCTTTCTTTGTTATTTTTTTCCTTGCAGGAAATTAAGCAAGAAGAGGAAGAGAAGCTCGTCCTGGACAGTAACCCACTGGAATGGACTGTGACTGATGTCGTGAGGTTTATTAAACTCACCGACTGTGCCCCCCTTGCCAAAATATTTCAGGAGCAGGTAGAAGTCCTTCTGTCACTCATGCCTTTCTGTCTGTGGTGCCTGTGTGAGTTACAGCACGTCCCACCTTGCTGGCTGGGCCTGCAGATTTGGTAAAGAGATCATGACCAGACTTAGAATCCATCAGACCAGGTTATAACACCAATTCTGGCAAGGCATGAAAACCCTTAGAAATTTGAGTCAGAGCCTTGCCAGATCCTCAGAGAGTCCAGAAACTCAATAGCCTTGTAAAAAACCCATGTGGAAAGCAAGAGGTTTAGTCCTTTCATGCCAAGATGCCATGCTGATGTCCCATAGGTAGGAACCTTGCTGTAAAAACAGGTAATGGTTACCTGGTACATACCAGGCTTTCTCCTGGCCACATGGGTTCCATCTTCTTGTAAAATACTGGCCTGGGAAGCAGAAAAATGCTGCTTGGAGCCCAAAGTGGCTGAATTAACACCTAGGTGTCCCAAGTGTGTAGACACCTAATTCCTAGCTGCATTCCTCTGAAGATCTGCTATTCAGGCCTTGGATGACCTAAATTTAGGAGATGCCAGTCATCTCCCCATTAAGCAAGTAGATTTGAAGGAGCAGAAGCCAGTGTTCTTCATCTCAAGCCAGTCTGAATGTGTAAAATTTATGTGGAAAGAGCCATTCCTTGGCTAATGAGCAGCAGCCACTGCTGAGGGTAAAGGGCAGCACTAACGAGCCGTAGTTAGGAAGAAGCAAGTGTGGTTAATTAGTCAGTGGTGTGGCCAGCTGCTCATTGAACTGTCTCTGATTCTTCACCATGGATGACTCCAGCTGCTGGGGCTGGGAGAAGGTGGAGGGCGAGTCTGCAGCCAGTGAAACTCTCCAGAGCAGGGTGCTGCAGTTGCTGTGTCACAGAAAGCTCCAACCATTTGTTAACCAGCCTGGAGCAACGCCAGGGCTTGGAAGCCAACCCTGTTTCTCCTTTGCCAGAGGGTTTTATAGGGGCTTGAATCAAACACAGATGACTGGAGCTTTTCCTTGTGAAGCTCTGTGCAATGGTCCATGCCATCAGCCTTCAGTGGAGGATGGACCTGAGCTGTGGACAGTCCTGATCAATGCAGCACTTCAGGTGTCTAAATCCTCCTTGTGTTCAGTGCTGCCTAATCAGGGCTGTCCTGGGGAGCTTATGTTGGCTATGAGTTGCTGTGCATACACTGTGATCCTTCCTAAAGGGTAAAAAGGAGTTTGTGGCCTGAGCATCTCAGTTCATTAAAGAATTAAGAGAACTTGAGCTTTTCATTAAGAAGAGGATCATAAAGCCAAGTCAAGTTCCCAATAAAATTGCTCATCCAGGATATTGGTTCTTGGAGTTTGGTGCATAGTTACGCTTGAGATCCTTTCCAGCCTGCACCATTCTGGGATTGTGGGACATTAGAGATTGCAAGGGCTTTGGGTGGTCTAGGCCCCCCTCTTGGTCATTCAGCAGTGGAACAAGGCAGGTCCTGGCTGGACCTGGGTACAGGGCATGGAGCAAGGCTGACATAAACCTGTGCTAAGCAAATTGTGGGCCAAAGGAGGTGGGTAAAGGGTCTTACTTGGCAGTAGGAGCAGCGTTAGTTTTTCCATTCAGCTCCCTCCTGTGTCTTCTGGTGTCTCTCTGCAGCCTGCCCCTTGTTTCAGTGCCTCAGGCATGAAATGGGACTGATCAGACCTCTGTGGACTCTGCAGAGGTTCTTTGGGTCATCCTTCATTTCAGCAGGGAGGCTTTTCCCAAGCTGGGGTTAATGTGAGAACCTATGAAGAGACTCTAGACAACTTCTGAAAAACAGTGTTGTGTCTCAGGGAAAGGAGATGGGCTGTGTCAAAGTGTGAGACAAAAGCAGAGGATAAAAGAACTTGATTTTTAGGGCAAACTGGCCTTCTTGTTCCTCCCAACTTGCTTATGCATTCTGCCCTCCAGAGTCCACAAAGAAAATCATTTTCCCTGTGTTTCCTTCCCCAGGACATCGATGGCCAGGCCCTCCTGTTGCTGACACTGCCCACAGTGCAGGAGTGCATGGAGCTGAAGCTGGGTCCAGCCATCAAACTGTGCCACCAGATCGAGCGAGTAAAAGTTGCTTTCTATGCACAATATGCCAACTGACTGCACTTCTCCATTCCTTCCTGTCCCCCTCCTTCCTCCCTTTTTTTTACCATTTCAGCTTGTTCAAGGGGTTTTCTTCCCCCATATCCTTTTTCTTTTCTGAGAACAAGTGGAATTGGAAGCACTGGGAATTAATCCATAGGGGGAAGAAAAACAAACACAAAAAAAACGAGCTACAAATGGAACTAACTTTTCTGTACTTGTAAAGCACATGGAAGGACTGCTGGCATCTCCTCATGAGCCTCTCCAGCCCAGTGGTGCAAGGCCAGCACACATCAGGTGGTTTGTCACCAAACCTGCCAGTGGCAGACACATTCCCAAGGAGAAGGATCAGACGTTTCCAGGTGGTCATGGTTTGTCTAGGACAATTTCCAGACATGAGCATTTCTTTTGGACAACTCTGACACTCTTCTTTCATATTGAAATGCAAGTCATCATTTGTAGCATTACCTGGAGTTTAACTGCAAGTTTGATCTTGGTGATCAATGGGCGTTTTTGGTTTTTTTTTCCTCCCACCTCTCTGGTTTTACAAAAGGAAGAAGTGTTACACCAGGCATACAGTGGTTATTCCTGACTGAACTTTGGAAGGAGACTCAACCCATGGTCTCTGTGATACCAGACAAAGTTGCAGTGGACTGACAGAGGTGACACAAGACCTGGTGGGGCAGCAGCACTTCCCGAGCCACGCTGGCTCTGCACAATCAGCTGAGTATCTCTGTGATGGGATCTGTACAATGCTCCATTCTTGTACAGGAACATGGAGGCTTTCATAGTCAGAATCCTAACTCTTAAATCCAAGTCAATTTAATGACCTGTCTTTGAGCCACATGGTGACAGCAGACTGGGATCAGGGACTCCTGCTGACCCCTGTGCTCAGAAGAAGCTACTGACCAACACCAGGCTGCAGCTGCTTCATTCTCCTTCATTGGTTTCCTTCTTAAATTGGTTTGAGAAGAGGGGGAACCTTCAGTTATAAATACTGTGGAATACAACCAGATTTTGCCCAGAGGGTGTTTTAAGCAAGAAGCATTGACTCTGCCATGGATCACTTGGGAATTCCTAGCTTGTTTTTCAGCAAGTTTCCTGATTTGTCACTGAGGAGTGGGACAAGTACAACTGCTGCAGGCTGGACCAGATGCTGAGACTTCATCAGAAATGTTCTTACATGGGAGGACTGGATCTGTTCTCAGCTGTTATTTTGTTCTGAAGATCTTGTTCAAGTTTTAATCAGTTCAAGTGTTAGTTGCCTCTGCATTAAATGGTGGGGTTTTGTTCTTCAGAAATCCAGGAACAGGATTCTCTAGTTGGGCAGATATTAAAAAACTGGGGTTTAGACTGGATTTCCTGCTGACAGTAGGAGAGAAGTGTGCAACTGATTTGATAACTACTTCTGATCCCTCTCAGGGTCCCCTAAAAGTGTTGCTCAGTGTTTGCCCTCTGGAGACAGAAGGATTGCACCCAGCAAAGTGAGAGGACAGCTGAGAAAATCAGGGAGGCTGCTTGTCCCAGCTCCTCCTCACTTCAGCCCAGTCCTGGTGTTACATCTGTCAGCAGGAGACAGCTCCTGGGAGGATCCTGTCAGGAGAACTGGCACATGAGGATATTCCAAGGAGGGGAAGCAGAAAGGCTGTTTGCTAAACAGCACTGATCCTTTACTTGTCAAATCCAGCTTCTGCTGCTGCTCTGATGTTCTTGGAGTTTCTGGCCTCTGGGATTTGTCAGACATTAAATGCCTTCTGGGATACACTGCAAAAATGTCATTTTTTGTCTCCATCAGCCTTGAAACTGTAGATATTCCTATGGCAGCTAATTCCTCGTGGAGGCATGACTGGGGAGCAGACACAGAGACTCTGAGAGCAACCAGCTCCAGTGCCAACCAGTCAGGGAATGGGTGAAGCATTGAGCCAAGAATATGGGAATCTTTACTGGTTGTTCAGGGAAGTTAAATCGTATTCAAAACTCGAACTATTAAACAACAACAAAAAAGTTTTAATTTTATCTTGCCGCAGCTCTTTTATTTCCACAGGTTCCTCTCTCCTGTTTGTCTTTCACTTTATTGTTCTTCAGTGTTGCCTCATTTATCACTTTCTGTTCTCTCAGACAAGTTGATGACCTAAAATCTTTATGCTAAAATTATCTTGAGTGGTAAATGCTTTACTGTTCCTTTTTAGTCTGCAGGTTGGGATTGAGGTGCTGTTGTCTGTTGCATTAATTGCTTTCCAGAAAAGCTGGAGCTGAACTTCTTGGGCCATTTTCTACACAAGTTGGAGAATGGGTGGTGTGGAGTTTACCTGGACAATATGCTCAGACTGAGCACAGATCAGAAGGAAATAATTACTGTTGCTTGGACTTTGTTTCAATTCTGGAACATCAGTGAAGCTTTGTACTAATGTACTTAAAGGGAGATGATGAAAATCCAATCTTGCCAGAGTAAAATACCACTTTACTTTGCGATGTAAAAGTGCAAACCACTGTAAGTTTGTGGGATATTTTGTTCCAGACCTGATTGATTCCAGAGCTGCTGCAGTTTAACAGGTGCACTAATGACAGCAGTGGAGCCACATATCCCCTCCCTGCTCTGAATTTGTCATCCAAGGCCTGAAGTTTGTTGTGTTGTCAGCTGCAAGAGGCCACTGCTGGGAAGTGCTGAGCTCAGGATTATCCAAGGCCATTGCCAAGGGCTGGGGAGCAGCCCTGCTGTTGTTCCTGGGCTGTTGGATGCTGACATTCAGCACACTGACACAGACCTCCTGCTCCCACAGCAGGGCTGTGCAGGTGTTGTTGGACTCTCTTCATGCATAGGGCCAAAGATGGATGTTTTTGGAACAAAAATAGGGGGCTGAAGAGTGTATGGGGCCTGCTGATCTTTATCTGCACTGGCTACTTTGGAGCTTGCTCTCAATCAGGCTGAACATGGGCAGGTCCCTGTTCCCTTCACAACCCTTACCTTGACAGAATCAGCCAATTCCCACTTTTCAGGCCCAAAGCATCCATCTCTGAAATGGTATTAAATCATTAACTTCAGGAATGTCCATGATTCCTTCTTTGGTTATCCTGCCTTCCTCCTGCTGTCATGGATGCTCTTCAAGAAAAGTGATTTTTGGTTTCAGGGCTTTTCTTCCTTTTTCAGCCCATAAACAGCTGCCAGGATGACCAAACCCTGACTTTTCCTACCTCTCAGAGGCTTGAAGACTTCTCAGCTCTGAGGAGGATTTCAGAGTTTCCAGCTCTTTAGTATTATCCATATTCCATCACCTTTGATAGTTTGGTCCTGCAGGGTGCAGAAACCTCCTAAAAATGCTGTGTGACCTCAGAAAACACCAAAATCCAGGCACACCCTGTCCTTAGTGAAATACCCAGTAGATGCATGTCCTAGCTGAGATGGCCTGATCCACCCTGACAGAGGGATTTGGATGCCTGCTGGGATTTAAAGTTTCTCAGTGGACACCTAAACTCCTTTTTTTCACTCTGGGCAAACAGCTAATTTGCCTTAAACTGGAAAGTCACCATTCCTTGGCTTTAACTTTCAGCCTATTGCAGTCCCAGTTATGTGGTGTCCCCATCTCAGCCTTTGGAAGGCAAACCAGGCAATGTTGGGCTGCCACAATCAACATTTAATCACCTTAAAGCCTGCCTTGGTCCTTTCAGGGCACAGAATGGAATTTGGCAGAGCTGCTGTGCCATCCCAGCGTTTCAGAAGCTCCGTACAATCAGAGCACTTCAAATACTTTGTGCTTTTCTGGTGCAGTGCATCTGGAAAATGAACTCAGAGTGCTCTTCTCGTTTCCAAATTCAAGTGCCAAAGGAGAACAACATGCTGCAAGTGAACACAGTTAAAACCAGCTTTATTATGCATGGATAAATACAGTCCCAAGGGCTCCATTTTGGTGCTAAGTTAATGTCACACTGTATTTTCCATTGCTTGGGATTGCAAAGATGATTCCTTACTCCAGGAAATATTTTCTGTAATCTGCAACATCTTGAACATCAAGATTATTTTTTTCTTGTGACTATACATTTTTTAAACTTGGATACATTCAACAAATATTCCTTCACCCACAATCCTGGGTGTTTTGGAGATGTTTTATACAGTAAATTTATGTAAAAATTCTTTCAAAATGTGGATGCATGTGTATTTTCCCCTTAATAATATTCTTTATTACATCAGCTGACACAGAATCTGTTAACTCAGGATTTGATCCAGAAATAACTGAAGTTAGTGGTAGAGCCCTCTTAGATGTGTGGGCTATGGGACCAATTCTTCACCAATTTCTCTCACATAGAAGTCAAAGTCTGCACTTAATTAAGAGAAAATTTAAATGCCTCCTTCTCCTGGCAGGCAGAAATGCAGCTGCCGTCTGCCAGACTTTGCAAGAGAGGGTTTGTGTCCTTAGGTGCTCATGAACTCCCAATAAAGGAACAGAAGCCTTTAATGGTCTCATTTATTCTTTGGTACAATACTCCAGCAAGAAGTGTAAATGGTGTTAATGGCTGCATATAGAATATGAGCCAGTCATCAAAGATGAGAATTTTATAGCCCAGCAGTGCTTTAAATGTCAGCTGTCCTGCAGAAAAAGAGTGGTTTTGCAGTGATTTGGTGCCATGCACGGGAATTCTCTTGCAGAAGACACAAACTGCACAAACCTGGGTCATAGTTACAAATACTCGTGACCTTTTTTTTTTTTTTTTTAGTCTATTGTGTTTATTTTTGCAGTGAAAAAGGTAAATTGTGATCACTGCCAAGGATGTGGGAGAGAGGAGAGAGGGCTTCAAGAGGAGAGGGCCTGGAGTTCTGGGCTTGAGTTGTCTTTGTGGAGAGGCAACTCTGAGAACAGAAGCACAGCTGGAGTCTGTGACCATCATTCCTGGAAGCTTTTTCACAGCAGGGATGGTTTTTGAGTCCCAGCAGGGGCCAGGTGAAATGAGGGAAAGAAGCTGGCAATGGACTCAGAGCCACAATGCTGAAAGGTTCTAATTTTGTTTTCTCAGTGGAGATAGAGAACTCTGGCTCACAGAGTCAGGCTCCTTGCCTGGATAGGAGGGAAAATCAGTCTTTCCTTATTGTACCCAACTCCTGTGTGACTTTTGGGGTTTGGGGGCTGAAGATTCTCCTCTTGCACCTTCCAGGAATATAATAATAGGAGATGTTAGGTTAAAACTTGAGCTCTTCTCCTGCGGGAAAAGGGGACATTGCCCCAAGTTCAGGTTGTGGATACACAAAACACTCTGTGTTGTGATGTGACAGGATGAAAATGCTCATTCCCAGGGCACCCCACCTGCTTCTTGTTGCTCCAGCCTCGCTGGAGATTATGGATATGTAAATGTCCATAATTTATACATTGCAAATGTGTGCATCCCATTTCCCAGTCCCTGTTCTGCCAAACCTTGGTCAGGATGTGCCAAGTTGCTCCAGCAGCTTTCACCTTCAGGGACCTCCTTTCTGGAAAACACCTGGGGAATGGTACCATGACACCTCACATGCACAAGCAGGGGTGTCCCCTGTGGCCCAAGGGAGGTGAAAGTCCCAAATGCAGCCTTGGAGGGCACTTGGGAGTTTTCATGTGCCTCATGTAGGACAAGGCAAGCACTTAAATCCTCCTGTCTCTCACGAACAGCAGGAATTGGCTCCACAACCAGCAGTTAACGCTCCATTCGTGGTGGTGCATGTTGGAAAACTTTGAATTGTTTTGCATTCCAGTTTGTACTGAAGGTTTTGACTCCCAAGTTTGTGAACCTAATCCCTTTGGTGTGTTGATACATATGTGTGTATATATATATGTATATATATGTGCGTGTATATGTATGTGTATATATATATACATATAAATCAATGCTGGTGTTTTTACTCTTTAAAGTTCCCAGGGCGAAGGGCATGTTGTCAGTTTGCTGTAAGATTCTATTCTGTATATATGTTTCCATGTAAATAAGTGAAAATCTATATTCAGAGTTATATTTTAATTTTTATTCAGAATCCCTTTTTACTTGAAACAGTTGTAAGCCACGTTGTTAATAAAGTAAAAATAAGTCATATATCTCTCCAGGGTATTTTTGTTTGTTTGTTTGACAGGGTAGGGGTTTTTTGTGCTTTGATGTATCTTTGTGTCCAAACTGTCTGGATCAGTTTTGCCTTCACTGAGCCCCTATCACTGTGGACACGGAAAGAACCACACGAGGACAGGCTGGTGAGCGAAGCAGGAAGGAAAGGGCCGAGTTTATTTACAAAACTCAGTTTTATACTTTTCCTATGTGGCCTGTGGATTGGGGGATGGAATTCCACCTCTCAACCCACATTGGTCAAGCCACCTGTCAATCACCTTTCTCCTCCCACCTAGAAATATGTAAACAATGAAAGACAGTTAGCAAAACATGGCCAGTGCTTATAGTCGAAGGTGTGATAAGGTAACATTTCTAACTCCAATATGAAGAACCTTACAGAAGGCTTTAAAAAGTCTTCAAAACCAGGGTAACAAGCCCACAAACTTCCAGAGGTACAACACAGCCTCCCTGGCTCAGCCCTCCATAGATGCCAAGCGGAATAGTTTGGGTTTATTCATCTTGAAGTTCTTCCCAGAAGCAGGACATGAAGCAAGAAAGGTGGTGGGTGGGGAGGACACCCAGCAGCGTCCAAGGACATTTTAAGAAAGTGATGGGAGCAGGGTGAAAGACAGGAATGAAAATAATTCAGTGAGCAACAGGCAGAGGAGGGTGAAGTGACAGAGGAGCTGATGGTGGCAGGACGATGGTTGCAGCAGGACTGCAGCACATGGAGTAGGAAGATAGAAAATAAAACTTCCCCAGGTGCACAGCAGCCAGTGAAGATGGGGGAGGCCGTTCTGCAGTGGGGAAAACCAGCTGTGAATTCCAAAGGGGAATTCCAAAGGAGGGGCTTCAGACGTACCTGCTTTGCCAAAGCCTTGCGTGCATTACGTGTCTCGTGTGACGTTTTCCCTGCGCTTACTGAGGCTGTGCTGAGCTTAAATTCCAGCTTTGCAAGTCCTGTCGCCTTTGAGGCTTCTCAATGGCATCCTGAATCCCGCTCTAAAATGTCTCTGTTGGGCTGGCTTGGCTACCAAGCATTTGCCATCAGATTTGCTCACCCATCCCCTCTGCCTCAGTGAATGCAGGGGGATGCACACCCCGACAGCATCTGTGCTGTGTGCATGGGAGAAGGTGAGCACAGAGCCCACAGAACTGGCTAACAAGTGTTTGGGTGACTCTTTGGTTTTGCTCCATCAGTCCTGTTTAGATGCCTCTTGTGGATACAGCAAAAGGGGAGAAACAAGATTCCTCCGTTTCCACTGTTTTAATCAAGACCAGCTATTCTCTATCAGGCAAAAACACAACCATGGGCAAGCAATTGGGGTAGGGTGACTTAAAGAATATTCAAGTCATTGAAAAATCATTATTTTACAATGTCAACAAGTCTTGGAATGATAATCCTGTGGTCTGCCTCCTTATGACACTGTACCAAAGCCCAGGCTTTGGGAGGGACAGAAATGCAGGTGGTCAGAGAAGTGGCCTGTCCAGACAGCCTTGGGAATAAAGCATCAGAGCAGTGGGAGCTCCTGGGTGTTTTTTCTGCTGGACCACAGAGGTGCTCACTGAAAGGTGAAGTAAAGAATGGGAAGCATTTATCAAAGGAAATAATCCTGAGGTGAGGCTGATGGCGACATAAAACCAAAAGAGCAAAAGCTTGAATGGTTTATGATATTCTTCAGGATCCAGAGGTGAAAATAAATCCACGTATCTCCCCATAGCTCATTACATACTCATTTAAAAGTAACACAGAGGTTGGACAGTGGTTTTTAAATTTCTGCCCCAGCTCAGGCAAGACTCAGAGCTCTGCAAAGAGCTAATTTTTGGAGAATATGAAGTGATTTTAGTAAAATCCTGGCAAGATATTCCAACCATGGTCCTCGAAATTAATGACCTACACATGAAATATGGTTGCCATATATCATTTCCTCAGGGGAAAAACACCTACCAGCCAGCCTTGCTCCTGGTATCACAGATTGAGATTTTGAACTCCATTTTTAGTGTTTTTCATGTGCAGTTAATTTGTGAAAGATTTCTAGATACTTGATCTGATTTGTTGACACAAGCAGTTGTGCAAGTGGAAGTATGAGCACCAACATGTAGTCAACCATCCTGTAAAAAACACCTACAAAACAAAAGTTTTCTTTTCAGTTCTCTGAGGAAACACCATCTTTCTTTTCCTGCACACTGAATGCACAAAACAAGCAGGTAGTTATATTTCACTCCCAAGGTTTCTAGACAGACTTTCAAGGCAAATAATTATTGTTTTTAATAACCATGTTGTTGTTGTTACTGCTGCTGTTGAGAGCAGTTTTATTGCTTTTTTAATTTCAAGATTCATGCCTTTCTGTGAAATTTAATGATTCTCCAAGTCCCTCTACTGCTACAATATTTACTTAAGACTGATACACCTCTCGCTGTAGTGTCTGTACTCAATTACTGTAAGTTGATTTTATAACTACATCTCAGCTGAAGTTGTAATTATGCTGTCTTCTCTAATATGTCATAAAATCTTAAAACCAGAGGAAAAATAGTGCTGGAGGACACCTTGAGGTGTCAGGTTGACTGTTTCCCCTCTGCAAGGCAGGACCAATTAGACAAATCTTGTTCCTATTTGGCATTTGTTTAACCTGACCTTCAGATGGGTGTCAAAATAAGACCTCCAGCAACAAGCATATCCCCAGCACTTCCACAGCATGTAAAACAAAAAACAAAAAACAAAAGAACAAACAAACAAACAAAAAAAGATGGCATTTGGATGATGAAGTGTGATGTTCCCAGGCAAAACCACAGAGCTGATGTTGCCATGGCATGGTCCTTTCATTTTGAAAAGCTCAGTCTGACTGGTGATTAATGTAGCAATTAATAAAAGTAAAAGCAGAAAATTAATGGTTGAGATGGATTAGATTTCAAGGAAGCCACTGTGGTTATCATTTCTGTGCTGAGGTGGGGAGGCAGAGTCGTGATGGAGGGGACAGAAGAGCAGGGGAACGGAGCTGGGGAAGGGTCTGGAGCACCAGGAGAGGCTGAGGGAGCTGGGAAAGGGGCTGAGCCTGGAGAAAAGGAGGATCAGGGGGGACCTTGTGGCTCTGCACAAGTCCTGATAGGAGGGGACAGCT